>JASDQU010712869.1:14771-36709 GCA_032191745.1 Picea mariana
CTATAATTCATATGTTCATTCAAGGAAATAGACTCCGCACACATTGAAATTAAAAGTGACGTGTGATGCCTAAATGGATGTGCACACAATTATGCTGTGTGATCAATATGCTGGTATGCACAATTAGTGAGTTATTTCTACTACTTAAGATTGTGTAAAATGAGAATGATGCTTCTGTTGTTATAATTTATGTGGCGTGACTCAAATTGGGTTGAGCGTGTTACCTCAAGTGATACTATGTGGATTTGTGTGTAGAGTAGAAACTGTGTAGTGAAATTTTTGAGTAGCATGGTCCAATAGTATGTTGGGGTTGTTACAATTTGGTGGATTTAGAGCTACACAAGTTGAGGTTGTGTGACGTGGCCAAAAAGGGGTGGTTGGGGATGTTACAAGATGGTATCAAAGTGATTGGTTCAACAATGGAATGATAGGGGTTAGAGACTAGCATGAATATATGTGTGTGCTAAGAATTGGTGCCATGTAGTGCAGAGTTAGTTTGCACATAAAACCATTAGTGCGTAGTATAGAGTTGTGATGCACATAGAGACAGTAATGTGAGAGTGTGTGCACTAGAGTTTGGAATGGTAAAATCATCTAATAAATCCAAGGGAAAGATTCTGATAAAATGGTGCAACGTTTTCATGTAGTCGTTGCATGAAATCATCTAACAAATCTTAATTTCCTACACATTTTGCAAAATTATCAGCAATTAGAGCAGGACAAAGTCAATGTAGAAGGTTAAAAACATGGAAGATGCACAAAGGAATTATATTCCTAATGATGGATTTGGAGATCTATATGTCGATTTGGGTGTTGATGGTACAAAATCTGAGGAGTGCATGAATTTGGTAGAAACCATAAAGGGATTGAAAAAAGATGTCCAAAGATATAAGACTGATAATGAGAGGCTTATGAGAGCTAGGGCACAACAAAATGAATTTAACTTCAAATTGGTGCAAAGTATGGACATAATAGAATAGAATATGGATAAGGAGACAGAGTCGAGTAGATCAAGAAGTCGCAAGTCTCATGATGAGAAAAGAAGAGAATAAATAAGTGTTGGTAAGCATTCTTTCAGGAAAGTGCGCAATAGTTTGAGTCCATCTCCTGTCAGAAAGTATAAGAGAGGACTGGGGTGGATGTGCTACAAGGAGAAATGAATAAGATTAAGCCTCCTACCTTTGAAAGTGAGCACAATAAGGATGAAGATGAAAAGACCCGGTTGCTGGGTATGAGAAATTACTTCCAACTACATAACTATTCTGCATAGGTAGAAGGGAGAATCACTATCTACCAATTAAAGGGAAAGGCATAAATGTGGTGGGATCAGTATGTGCAAGTGCAACACATTGATGAGAAGAAAGTGACTTGGAGAGAGTTCAAGAGGTATTTACAAAATAAATACTTAACAAAGTGTTACTATGATAGGAAGATAAAGGAGTTCTTCAAAATCAAGCTTGGGAGCATGACGATAGATGAGTATGAAAGAATGTTTTTATAACTTCTGAATTATGTGCCTTTTATCAAGGATGAACCGATGAATAGTCTGAGATATTTGAGTGGTTTTCGATTATTTATCAGTGAAAATAAACAATATAATGACCCCAAGACATTGGAAGAAACCATAAGGTGAGCTAAGTGTCTATATGAGCAACAAAGGGGAAGACCAACTTTCCAAAAATCTTGGGAAGACAAGATGAAAAGTAAGGTGGAAGAAATGGACTAAGACAACATTTTTCAAAAATACTGCACAAGGACAAACAACTCTCTAAGAGCCCAGAGGTTAGAAACAGTGGGACAAAAGTCATGGAAGAAACCTATGCAGTGTTGGGGTTGTGGTGGAAATCATATGTGCAAATGTTTCCCTCAAAGAGGTGTTAAAGTGAGGATTGCAAACAGTGTTCAACAAGCTGTGATAATTGAGGACATGGGCAGAAATGTGCCAAGGATTTATGCCGCGTTGGAAAACAAGTAGGATGAGTTTCAATCACACATGATCAAGGTGGAAGGTAATATTAATGACCAACCTATTACTATTTTAATTGAATCAGGAGCTCGTCATAGTTATCTAGATCCTAAGATGGTGGAAATATTCCATTTGCCAAGAAGCAAGCTTGGAAAATATTGGTTGGTGTAGTTAGTTATATGAGAAAAAATGAAAATTAATGAGATGGTTAGGGCATGTCCAATGGAGATGAATGGACCGTGCACAAAGGATGATTTGAATATTATACCTTTGGGCTCATATGATTGCCTCATTGGTATGGATTGGTTGGACGAGCACAATGTTCTCCTGAATTGTTACAATAAGGAATTTATTTGCTTGTATAAACAAGCAAATTTGAGATTAGTTCAAGGAATTCCAAGATCCATGACTATTAGAGAAGTTTCAACATTGTAGTTGAACAAAATTTTCCTAAAAGGGTGTTAGGTATTTGCAGTGCACGTGGAAGAGGCACCTAAGGATAAAGTCTTGAGTGTGGAAGGTTGTGCAGTACTGAAAGAGTTTGAGGATGTCTTTAAAGAGATACCATGATTTACCCTAAAAAGAGATATCGACTTCTCTATAAATATGATGCCGAGACCAACACCAGTATACAAGACTCCTTATAGGATGAGTACGCCAGAGTTGAAAGAGTTGCAGATGCAACTTGAAGAGCTTCTGAGGAAGGGATATATATGCCCAAGTGTGTTGCCTTGGGGTGCATCAGTTTTGTTCATGAAGAAGAAGGATGGTACACTGATACTTTCTATTGACTTTAGGAAGCTAAACAAGTTAACTGTGGAGAACAAGTATCCTTTTCCAAGGATAGATGACCTTCTTGATCAATTGAGGGGTGCATAGATATTTTCCAAGATAGATATCAGATCTCGATATCACCAACTGAGAATAAAACAGGAAGACATCAGTAAAAATACCTTCAGAACAAGGTATGGTCATTACAAGTTTATAGTGGTGCCATTTGGGTTGTCAAATGCACTAGTTGTCTTCATGTTTTTAATGAATGGATTTTCCAGAGAGTACTTGGATAAGTTCGTCGTCGTATTTTTGGATGACATTTTTATTTACTCAAAGTTTGAGGAAGAGCATGAGTAACACTTGAGGATGGTGTTGCAAGTTTTGAGGGAGCATCAACTTTATGTGAAGCTGATAAAGTGTTCTTTTTATCAGAAGAAGATTCATTATTTGGGTCATATCATTTCAAAGGAAGGAATAGTTGTGGACCCAGTGAAGATAAAATCCATTGAGGAATGGTCAACACTGAGAAATGTCGTAGAGGTAAGGTCCTTTATGGTACTATCTAAGTACTACATAAGGTTTATTGAAGTATTTTGATAGATTATGCATCCAATCACATCCCTCCAGAAGAAAGGTGCACAATTTGAATGGATTTTGGATTGTGCAAGGAGTTTCCAGCACTTGAAGAGTTTGTTGACAAGTGCGCCAATTTTGAGAATTGTTGATCCTGATACAGACTTTGTTGTGTGCATGGATGCAAGCAAGGAAGGACTCGATGGAGTTATGATTTAGAATGGACATGTGTTATGTTACAAATCAAGGAATTTGAAAGAGCATGAAAGGATCTATGCTACGCATGACTTGGAATTGGAAGCTATAGTGCATGCGTTGAGGATGTGGCAACATTATCTCATGTGTAAAGGATTTGAGCTGAGAAAAAACCATTGTGTTATGAAGTATTTGTTTGGACAACCAATTTTGAATGCCAAACAAAGCAAGTTCTTATAGTTCCTCAGTGAGTATGACTTCGACATAAAGCATATTAGAGGAAAAGAGAACAAGGTGGTTGACACACTCAGCAAAAGGATGCATGAAATGTATGCTACAACCATTAGCATGTATCAGATAGATTTGTGTGACAAAATTTTGGAAGTTTCCAAATCAGATTTATGCTATATGAATATAAGTAGAAATTTACAACAAGGTATGTCACGGAAAAAGTTTGAAGGATATGAGTTGAGAGAGGATGGGATCCTCATGTATAGACACAAATTTTATGTGTCGAATGATCAGGAGTTGGAGGGCCTGGTATTGTCAGAGATGCATAAGGTTCCTTATGTTGGACATCCAGGTTACCAAAATACCATTATCGCGGTCAAGAAGCAATACTTTTTTCCATGTATGAAAAAGGAAGTTGTGAATTATATTGCGAGATGTCTCGAATGTTAGAAGGTCAAGGCTGAGCACAAACATCCAACTGGTTTTCTACAAAATTTGCCTATTCCTGAGTGGAAGTGGGAATTTGTGACCATGGAATTCATAACTAAGTTGGCTAGGACTGCTAAGCAACATGATTCTATTATGGTGGTGGTGGAAAAGCTTACTAAAGTTTCCCATTTTATTCTAGTGAAGTCAACACACAAGGATGCCGACATTGCTAATATATACATGCACAAAATTGCTAAGTTGCATGGTGTACCTAAGACAATTGTGTTTAACAGAGATTCCAAGTTCACCTCGAAATTTTGGAAAGGGTTATTCAAAGGATTTAGAACAAGTCTAAACTTTAGCACAACATATTACCCTGAGTCAGATGGTCAAAATGAGAGGGTAAATCGGGTGATTGGAGATATGCTCAAGATGTATGTGATGGATAAGCCATAAAAATGGGAAGACTACCTTCATTTGGTAGAGTTTTCTTACAACAATGGCTATCAACCATCTTTACAGATGAGACCAATTGAGGTACTTTATGGTATAAAGTGAAACATGTCAGTGAGTTGGGATAACCTAGTAGATTGCGCAGTAGTTGAGCCAGATTTGCTCTGGGAAATGAAGGTGTAGATGGTAAAGATAAGGTAGAATCTAAAGGTTGCCCAAGATAGATAGAAAAGGTGCGTAGATAAAGGTAGGATCCACATATATTTCAAAGTGGGCAATCATGTGTTTTTAAAGTGAAGGCCAACCACATTTCCCTAAAGTTGGGAAAATTTTCCAAGTTAGCATCATGTTATTGTAGGCCATTTGAAATCCTTGAAAGGATTAGTCTTGCTTCTTATATGCTTGCATTTCTTGCATACTTGTGTATTCATAATGTTTTACATGTGTTATTACTTAAGAAGTATTTACTTTATGCTAATCATATTATTGATTGGAATTTGATTCAAGTGGAGCTAGAAGGAATATTTCAAATGCGACTAGTTTGCATATTGGATCCGAAAGTCAAGCAGCTCTGGAATTGAGCCATGGAGCTAGTAAAGGTCCAATGGACCTGGTACGGTCCTGAGGATGCAACCAAGGAGCACAATGATGCTATGTGAGTAGAGTATCCTCATCTTTTTGATGATTTTTGAAATTTTTGTATGTACATGTGTATAAGATGCATTGAGGACAATGAATAAATAAGGGGGAGGGGATTGTGATGTCCCCAATCTAGAATCTTTGGATTTGTACATATAGGCTGGTGAGCCATTGACACTTGGTTTTTGGTGTTGCGTGCATATAAGAAAGTGCACAGAGAATTGTTATAAAGACAAAGTGCACACATTTTGTGTGTTGTGTGCACCTGGGAAATGTGCACATTGCACTATGTTGCGCGCACTTGGATTAGTGCGCCAAAATGAATGGATTTGTATTGAGGTCAGAGAGCTTGTATGATTATGAGTTTGGTGAGACTGGACATAGATAGGTTAGTGTGCCTATCCATGTAAATATGATCATGATTATTAATATAATATCACATCACTGCATGCTGACTGACTCAAATGGAAAGAGATGAGGGGGGCCACACCACCGAAAAAGGGAAAGGGGGGTGAGTCGTAAGTCTTGGGGAATATTTTAATAATATTTTTGGAAAAGTGTAATGTTATATATGTTTTATCTTAAGTTCTCAAGGGTAGGGAATGGGTCACCAAGTGGCTTAAAACTACTTCTGAAGGTGACAAGTGTCAAGTGGAAGGCATGCAATATATATTGTTGGAATTAGTGTATTTTGGAGGGTGGTATTATTATTATTATGATTATTATTGCATTATCCATTAGAGGGAGGAGGCTTTGGGGGGAATTCATGTTGCGGGATCTTGTGAGTAGAGGGGGATCAGACTGCATGGAAAATGTGATTATTACCTTATCTGTTTAGAGAAGCTTGCAAGGAGTTGTGGGGATGAAACCAAAATTCTACTGTCAAGGGGTCGGGTTGGAAGACCATGAGCAGTCTCTCTAGGTGAGAGATTAGTTGTTTTGGAGTGGTTTTCAGACCCATGAGAATATTCTCCAAGTGATTTTTTGCTGGGAGTTGTTCCCTGGTGTGTTGATCATTAGTCATAGGGCTCAGATATTTCCTGTCTGACCTATTGTTGGTAACCTTGGGAAGGGAAGTGGGGCAGCCAAAGGACTGGTGAGAAGAGAAGGGGCACACTTCCTTGTGTGTGACAGGTGCTTTTGGAATGAGGGACTATGGGCTAGTTGCAACTGCGGGAACTTAGGAATAAGCAATTCTGTTGAGTTTCATACCTTATCTTATCACTAGGAACCCTATTACCATGGTGGAATTAAGCCCCATCTCAGGGGTGACCTGTTGCTGAAAGTTTATGAGCAACAAAGTCTATGGATGGGAGGACCGTCTGAGTCAAGGTTGCAGTTGGTGATTTTCATAAAATATTAGTGTTCTTCATATGCTTATCTTGTTTACTGTGTGATTATTTATCTATGTTTTACATTGGGTTAATTCTTGTATGTTGTTGCACATAAGTATTTGTTGTTATTATGTTTAATGTTTCTTGCACCTGTAAGTAAGATGCTTATAGCCTGTACTTGTAGTTGTGCTTGGATATGACCAATGTGGTTAGTATTTCCTATTAATTTAACCTTGTAAATTTGGTTATGAGTCTTCAAGAAGAAGATTGAGTGGATGGGTGCGTATGATTGTATCATGTGTGCAGAAGAGACTAGAATTTGTATGCATGTTCAAGAAAATAGACTCTGCATACAACATAATCAAAAGTGGCGCATGACACTGAAATGGATGTGAGCGCAATTATTTTGTGTGATCAATATGATAATGTGCGCAATTAGTGAGTTATTTTTGCTTCTTAAGATTGTGTAAAAAGAGAACAATGCTTCCGCTATTATAAGTTGTGTGGCATGACTCAAATTAGGTTGAGCACGTTACCCCAAGTGATACTACATAGACTTTTTTGTATAGTAGAAATTGCACAGTGAAATTTTAGAGTAGCATGGTCCAATAGTATGTTGGGGTTGTTACAGTTTGGTGGATTTAGAGCTACAAAAGTTGAGGTTGTGTGATGTGGCCCGACCTAGGGTGTCCGGGGACGTTACACTTACCTATACCCACTCAACTTTGGGAAAACATTTCCATGGATTTTGTGGGAGTTTTTCCAACAACTAGGAAGGGACATGACTATTTATTTTTGCTAGTTGATAGGTTCAACAAGATGTGCATTCTTATGCCTTGTAAAAAGACCTTAGAGGAAAAGATGCAACAAACATGTTCTTTGAAAAACTCCAGGTGCACTTTGGGATACCAAGGAGCATCATCTTTGTAATATCCCTCAACCGAACCCAAATGTAAACATAATCCAAGTATATTTAAGCTAATGAGCTGTTTAGACATCATTTTTGTAATACACCTTTCATGGAATGGTGCGTACATATACTGCATAGTAAAGGGATGTAATGTGCACATTTCTGAATACCATGCGTAGTAACTAAGGTGTGTGCAACCTTAAAGATAGAGGATACAATACACAGTACTTAAGTGCACACAATATTAAGGTCAACGAACCTTTGTGTATATAATATGCATTATAGGCTGGTGAGCCAGTATTATAAGCCGAAATGCTTATGTCTTGGAATTAGGCCAGTGCGCCTAGATGTCAAGGGCCAATGTGCCTACTTTTTACATGACTCATGATTAATATAAAATACATCACTGTGCGCAGAACGACCATGATAAAAGAGATGGAGGACTGAACTTCACCAATTAGGGAAAGGGAGGGCCAAAAGTCAAGGGAATATTATATTAATATTTCCCAAAACATAAAGTATGGATAATTTTATCCTAAGTTCTAAAGTTGGGGACAAGTGGACAAAAGTAACTTCCAATATGACAAGTGTCAAGTTGGAGACATGCATTCATATCGTGGGGAAAATTAGTTCAGTGGGGATTATTCGGGAGGAAGACCTTATGAACAGAGAACAGGGGGGGAAACCATCAGGCTGACCATAATTTTTGACAGAGAGTTCACAGTGATTCCAAAAACACACTTAGTTGTATAATCAATGACTCCATGACCATTTCACTCATACATTCTGTTATCCTTGAGACAACCATTCCACCTTTCTGAAACCTGTTTCCCTGTCCCTTTTGGTTGGTGTACCTGGTTATCTTGGAGTGGGATTGAAGAAGCGGGTTGTTAGGCCCGTGAGCATTTCTCTGGGTGAGAGAATTGTTGGGGATTGATTTCCGTAGGTGCTAAAATATAACTACAACTCTCTGAGACTTCCGTTATGGCCTGTTGTTGAAGCCTTGGAAGGGAAGTGGGGTAGCCAAGGGACTGTTGAGCAGAGAAGGGGCACATTTTCTTGGGTGGGATAGGCATGTGGGGAATGAGAGGTTGTGGGTTGTTAGTTGAGTGAGCACCTGAGATAGAGTCTTTCCTATAGTCCATGAGCCTTAGCCTAGATAGGAATCCCATTACCCTAGGTGGAGTTCAGTCCCAGCTCGGGGGTGATTCACTATTGAGAGTGATGAACAATGTAATCTATGGTTGGGAGGTTCGTCGACGGTCTGTAACAAATTTTTTAGTGATTCCAAAAACACACTCAGTTATCCAATCAATGAATCCATGACCATTTCACTCATAGATTTTGTTATCCTTGAGATAACCATTCCACCTTTCCGAAACCTATTTCCCCGTTCCTTTTGGTTGGTGTACTTGGTTAGCTTGGAGCAGGATTGAAGAAGTGGGTTATCAGGCCCGTGAACAGTTCTTTGGGTGAGATAATTGCTGGGGATTTATTTCTGTAGGTGCCAAATTGCAGTTGCAGTGCTTTGAGACTTTCGGTCCGACCTGTTGCTGAAGCCCTGGAAGGGAAGTGGGGCAGTCGAGGGACTGTTGAGTAGAGAAGGGGCACACTTCCTTGGGTGGGACAGGCATGTGGGGAATGAGAGGCTATAGGTTGTTAGTTGAGTGAGCACCTGAGACGAAGTCTTTCCTGTTGTCCATGAGACTTAGCCTAGATAGGAATCCCTTTACCCTGGGTGGAGTTCAATCCCAGCTCGAGAGTGATTCATTGTTGAGAGTGATGAACAGTGTAGTCTATGACTGGGAGGTTTGTGGATGGTCTGTAAGCAGTTGGTGACAGTATTTTTTAAAGATAAGTATCAATTGTATGATATATGGATATGTTGTTTTGTTATTTACATGCCCATGTTACAATTTTATCATATATGTGACTATGAATGCTTGTGTGCTTATGGGTAATTTCCTGTAAATGATGCATATTGGTAATTACTGTTATTTTAATATAAAAGTCATGTGTTACAGAAAATAATGGTTTGTTTATGTTTAGATGTAAAGCTTCTGTGATCGTGTTGTATGTATATGTTTTAGTTGCATGCCGTCTAAAGAGTAAATTTAGGTGGCATTGCTTAGTTGACTACTGGGTATGCTACTGTATGTTCCACAATATGGGAATGAAAGTGTTCCCTAGAGTAGCATGGTCCAGCCTCATGGCTGGAAATGTTATCGACTAGCGTCAGAGCATGAGTGGTTGCTCTGGAGTGGCGTACCCCAGCCTCAGGTTGGTCGAGGGGGTCATTACAGTTTGGTATCAGAGCCTCAGTTCAACACTGAGCTTGGATGGACCAAAAGGGTGCAATCAAAGTGAATATTCACAGAAAAGTAAATTTGAGGTGACCAGAATTAGAGTCATAGAGTGTCCTTGGAAAAGGTTGGCGTACTGGCGCATGTGGTAAATTTGGCACCGCGCGGGAAACCGTGGCGTGCCAGTGTGCGTGGTAAATTGTGGCACTGCACGGAAGATTAGTATGTGTAGATACACGCGCTGAAATTAGTCTTTCATAGTAAGCACACATAAGGTGCACATGGAGTGCACAAGTATTGCTTAACGTAGAGGAGTTTTGTTGGTACGCGCATAAGTACGAGTATAAGTTGTTTCACGACAGTGTATTCAGTAGTGTGCACAGATATTTGAGCCCGAAGGAATATGTTAAACTTGACATGGTGCATGCATAGGATGAAAATGCATGTGGAATATCGATGCGTAGTATCAAAACTGTGCGCAGTGGATATTGGCGCACAACGCCAGAATAGTGCGCGTAGGTAGTCGGTACGACAAAGAAGAAATGCACAGTAGATTTAGGTGCGCGGAGAAGCGTTTACCTTATAATATTTCCATGTACGATAATATAAATGAACAGATCAAGTTAATGCATGAAGTTGCTTGGAAGGCGAGGAGTTTGAATTTAAATTGCATAATAATAAAAGAAAAATAAACACATAACCGCATTGAAGCATTAATTTCGAATTTAATTTCTTCTGATTTAGACAGATGAAAATAAATATAAGATTACAAGAAAAAATATTATAAAAAGAAAACAAGAGTTATAACATCACCAGATAGAAATTGTAATAAAACAGTCTAAAATCTATTTCTATATTTATATAATCATATTAATCACAAAATTACGAAAGGGTAATGACAGCAGTTAGCCTGTTGTAAAAAGGGTCATTGAAGAATAGGCCTATCATCTCTTGTACTCTTTACCTTCGCTACCAGCTATTCAAAATTCACTGAGACATGCTTATCTTAGTTGAAGACTTACTTCAGCTTAGCGATCTTCGCCTTTAAATAAGATTCTAACCAGACCAGTTAATTTTCTCCAGCACTTTCGGCCGCTTCAACCGTAGATTCTTCCTTCTTATGCCACTTACTCCTTTTCTTCTTAGCGGCTAGCTTGTTGATGATTAAATCCTTTATAGTGGGATTCAGCCTGATTTCCAATCGCGAGTCTATAACCAGGTCTGTGTGGAACTTAGTTGCTAGAAGGTGTGCGAGGACCCTTTCCTCCTTGTTTGCAGGAAAACCTAGCATGTTGCTCGAATAACCAGTCTCACTTGACTTAGCTTTGTCCATGTATCTCAGGTTGAGGATACTGAAATGTGTCTCTACAGAGAGCAGGAAGTCAAACATCCTGAAGATTACTACGATTATGGATACACATATATCTTCATACTTGGGGAGTGGTAATTATAGAATTCCATTTATGAAGCGCAAACAGATTACGTACAAAGAGCGTTGGGTTTCCATGCTTGGACAATCCATTTCGAATGATTAGCTTTTGTGTTGGCTACATGGCGGCATTCAGCTGACGTCACATTCTTGCGAAGTACCGAACGAATGAAACAAGGTAATCTGACTAGCCATCGCCCACTCCATGAGTGGTGGATTTTACATGTTGAGACACGTGATACCGCGTCTTGGCGAAAGTGGTTTTGACAATACCACCTTCTTGCGCTAGTGTATCTCGGAAGGCACTGTGCATCAACGTTCTCGAGACTTGGGTCTTATTTAGAATTTTCATGGTGATAACACCAGGAAACTGGGAGTGATAATGTTGATGTGTATGTTGAATCGAAATGGTGCATATTCTCATGAATTGTTGATTTGTTAGTCTGATTAGTTTCGATGGTTGTACATTTTGCAGAATTAACAACAAATCGGTCAGGTCATACCAGTGCAGAGTCCATAGGAATGGAAGAGGCATAGGAGAATTACAGCCATCCAGAGAAGAGCAGAGGGATGGATGTCCATTTGGGAATGGAAGGAACGAACTCCAACGGACATGGAGAAGAAAGGAATGAAGATATGAATATGGCTGAGACCATTAAGAATTTACAAAAAGATGTCCAAAGCCATAAAGATGATAATGAAAGGCTTATGAAAGCCAAAGAGCAGCAGGATGACTTCAACATGAAACTATTGGAAGGTTTGAATAGAATAGAGAAGAAATTGGCTAAGGAGAGTGACTCAAGTAGATTTGAGAGTCACAAATCTTCAGAGGAGAAGAGAGAAGTAAAAGGTGCTAGTAGACATCACCATCATCCCCATAGACATTCCCATAAGAGAGAAGGCAACAAATCACTTATATCCCCTACCAGAAGGTATAAGAGATCTGGGGTGGATGAGCTGTGAGGAGAAATGAACAAAATCAAACCTCCCACTTTTGATGGTGAGCACAAGAAGGATGAAGATGATAAAACATGGTTGCTAGGCATGAGGAGGTATTTTCAATTGCATAATTATTATTCTCATGCTGAAGGTAGAATCGCTATTTATCAACTCAAAGGAAAGGCCTCCATGTGGTGGGATCAACTTGTGCAGGTACAACACATTGTAGAGAAAAGTGTTACTTGGAGAGAATTCAAGAANTATTTTGAGAAGAAATACTTGACCAAGAGATACTATGACAAGAAAATGAAAGAGTTCTTTGAACATAAGCTTGGAAGTATGACCATCGATGAATATGAGAGAAGGTTTCTGGAACTGTTGAAGTATGTCTCTTTCATTAAGGATGAGACAATCAAGATTAAAAGGTACTTAAGTGGATTGCCATCGTTAATCAGTGACAAAATACATTATGATGATCCCAAGACTTTAGAAGAGACCATAAGGAGAGATAAATGCTTATATGACCAGCTGAAAGAAAGACCAGCTTTCCAAAAGGCTTGGGAAGACAATAATAAATTCAAGATGGATCAGAGGAAGAAGGGAGCTAAGCCACCATTCTTCAAAAATAATCCACAATGGCAACAAATGCATAAGGAAACCAGAGTGATTGACACATGGAGTCAAGGGCCAAGACAACCACCTATGCAATGTTGGGGTTGTAAAGGAGACCATAGGTTTAGAGATTGTTCTCATAGAGGTGAAAAAGGTAGGGCTATTCACAATGTATAATGAGTTGAGACAGTAGAGGACATGGGCACAAATGTGCCAAGGATTTATGCATCCCTGGACAACAAGCAAGTAGAGTATCAGTTCCACATGATTGAAGTGGAAGGTATGATCAACAACCAAATCCTTTCTATTTTAATTGATTCAGGAGCTAGCCATATTTATATAGACCCAAAGATGGTGGAAAGTTTTCATTTACCAAGAAGAAATCATGGCAAATTCTGGTTGGTGCAACTGGCTACAGGAGCCAAAAGAAAAGTTAATGAGATGGTTAAGTCCTACCTCATAGACATGAATGGACTAAATACCAGGGCAGATTTGAACATCTTACCCTTAGGTTCCTATGACTGTTTAATTGGGATGGATTGGTTGGAACCACATCATGCTCTATTGGATTGTCATAACAAATCATTCACTTTCTTGGATGAAGAAGGGAACTAAAGGAAAGTGCAATGAATTCCCAGGGCAATAACCATTAGAGAAATTTCAGCATTACAGCTGAAGAAATGTTATAGAAGAGGATGTCAAATATTTGCAGCTCATATGGAGGAGACACCTGAGGACAAGGTGCCAATTTGGAGGATTATCCAGTCCTGAAAGAGTTTAAAGATGTATTCAAGGAATTACCAGGACTACCCCCAAGGAGAGACATTGATTTCTCTATAGATTTGATGCCTGGAGCAATGCCAGTATCAAAGAGTCCTTATAGGATAAGTACACCAAAATTTAAGGAGTTGCAAATGCAACTTGAAGAAATTCTGAAGAAGGGGTATATACGCCCAAGTGTATCACCTTGGGGTGCCCCAGTATTGTATGTGAAAAAGAAATATGGAACGTTAATATTGTGCATTGACTTCAGACAATTGAATAAAGTGATTGTTAAGAACAAATATCCCCTACCAAGGATTGATGATCTCTTTGATCAATTGAAGGATGCAAGGATATTTTCAAAGATAGATCTCAGACCAGGATACCATTAGGTACTAATTAAAGAAGAAGATATTAGCAAGACCGCCTTCAGGACAAGGTATGGTCATTATGAGTTCACGGTGGTACCGTTTGGATTGTCAAATGCACCAGTTGTTTTCATGTTCTTAATGAATGGTGTTTTCCAAGAGTATTTGGACAAGTTTGTCATTGTATTTTTGGATGACATTATTATATATTCCAAGTCAGAGGAGGAGCATGGACATCATTTGAGGATGGTGTTGCAAGTATTAAGGGAGCATCAGTTGTATGCCAAATTGAGCAAGTGCTCATTTTATCAGAAACAAATTCATTATTTGGGGCATATCATCTCAAAAGATGGGATAGCAGTGGACCCTGAGAAGGTAGAAGCCATTAGAGAATGGTCAGCACCAAAGAATGTGAAAGAGGTTAGATATTTCATGGGCCTTGCAGGCTACTACAGGAGATTCATTGGAGGATTCTCGAAGATAGCACACCCAATCACTTCCTTGTAAAGGAAAGGTATGAAGTTTCAGTGGATTTCAAACTATGAAAGGAGTTTCTAACATTTGAAACAATTATTGACAAGTTCTCCAATACTAAGGGTCACAGACCCAAATGAATATTTCATTGTATGCACAGAAGCATGTAATGAAGGACTGGGTGGAGTCCTCAGTCAAAATGGATTTGTGATATGTTATGAATCAAGGAAGTTGAAGGAACATGAAAGAAACTATGCCACTCATGATTTGGAGTCGGAATCCATAGTGCATGCCCTGAGGAAATGGAGACACTACCTCATGGGAAAGAGGTTTGAGCTAAGAACAGACCACAATGGTTTGAAATATTTATTTGATCAGCCAAATCTAAATGCTAGACAAAGCAAATGGTTAGAATTTTTAAGCGAATATGACTTTGACATAAAGCATATCAAAGGGAAAGAAAATAAAGTGGCTGATGCACTCAGCAGGAGGGTGCATGAGCTTCATGCTACAACCATCAGCATGTATCAGACTGATGTTAAAAGAAAAATTCTGGAGGCTGCAAATATAGATATACAGTATAGAGAATTGGTAGCAATACTACAACAAGGTAAGACACCCCATAATATGGATATTTATAAGTTGGGAGAAGATGGAATACTGTTGCACAAGAACATAATTTTTATACCAAATGTCCAGGACTTGAAACGTATAATTTTGCGTGAGATGCATAATGCTCCTTATCCAGGGAACCCTAGATATCAGAAAACCATAAAAATAGTCAAGAGACAATACTTTTGGCTAGGTATGAAGAGAGAAATTGCAGAATACATTGCTAGGTGTATGGAGTGCCATAAAGTTAAAACAGAGCATAGGCACCCAGTAAGATTGTTGCAACCTTTGCCCATTCCTGAATGGAAGTGGGAAGTGGTGACAATGGATTTTATTATGGGATTGCCCAGAAAAGGCAAGCTACATGATTCGATTATGGTAGTGGTGTACAAGCTCACAAAACATGCCCATTTTATTCCACTAAAAACTAATCACAAAGCAGTCGATGTTGTTGATATATTCATGAAGGAAGTGGCACGATTGCGTGGAATTCCTAAAACAATTGTGTCTGACAGAGACCCAAAATTCACCTCGAATTTTTGGAAAGGATTGTTCAAAGGATTCAAAATGAATCTGAACTTTAGTACAGCTTATCATCTCGCGTCAGATGGACAGACAAAAAGAGTGAATAGGGTGATAAAAGATATATTGAGAATGTATGTGATGGACAAACCATCGAAATGGGAAGACTACCTACACTTGGTAGAATTCACTTACAATAATGGGTATCAGGCATCATTTAAAATGACCCCATTTGAATCACTTTACAATAAAAGGTGCAATACTCCAGTAAGTTGGGATAATCCAACAGATAGAACAGTAGTCAGGCCAGAGTTGCTCAAGGAGATGGAGGACCAAATGTTAAAAATTAAACAGAATTTGAAAGCTGCCCAAGACAGACAGAAAATCTATGCTGATAAAAACATAATCCATAGAGAATTCAAAGTGGGTGATCATGTTTTCCTGAAAGTGAAAGCTAACAAAAGCTCCCTAAAGTTGGGAAATTGCACCAAGTTAGCAGCCAGATTTTGTGGACCATTTGAAATCCTAGAAAAGATTGGTCCAGTTACTTACATGATTACATTACTTGCATCTATGTTTGTTCATAATGTATTCCATGTATCATTGCTAAAGAAATATATACCCGATGCTAATCATGTTATTGATTGGGATGTTATTTAGGTGGAGCAAGAAGGCACTTTCCAAGCGCAACTAGTACGCATCCTGGATTGAAAAATCAAACAACTCCAGAATCGATCCATAGGGATTGTAAAGGTCCAATGGACCTGGTACGGACCTGAAGACGCTACTTGGAAGCATGAGGATGCAATGCAGGCAGAGTACTCACATCGTTTTGAAGAATTTTCAGAATTTTGTAGTACATGGTTACATGATGCATTGAGGACAGTGCATAAATAAGGGGAGGGGATTGTAATATCCCTCGACCGAACCCAATTGTAAACATAATCCAAGTATATTTAAGCTAGTGATTTGTTTAGACATCATTTTTGTAATACAACTTTCATGGCATGGTGTGTGCATATACTACACAGTAAAGGGATGTAATGTGCACATTTCAGAATACCGCGCGTAGTAACTAAGGTGCGCACAACCTTAAAGACAGAGGATACATCGCATAGTAACTAAGTGTGTGCAATATTAAGGTCAGCGAACCTTTGTGCATATAATATGCATTATAGGCTGGTGAGCCAGTATTATAATCCAGAATGCTTATGTCTTGGAATTAGGCTAGTGTGCCTAGATGTCAAGGGCCAATGTGCCTACTTTGTACATGACTCATGATTAATATAAAATACATCACTACACGCAGATCGACCATGATAAAAGAGATGGGGGACTGAACTTCACCAGTTAGGGAAAGGGAGGGCCAAAAGTCAAGGGAATATTATATTAATATTTCCCAAAACATAAAGTATGGATAATTTTATCCTAAGTTCTAAATTTGGGGACAAGTGGAAAAAAGTAACTTCCAATATGACAAGTGTCAAGTTGGGGACATGCATTCATATCATGGGGAAACCTAGCTCAGTGGGGATTATTCGGGAGGAGGACCTTACGAACAGAGAACATGGGGGGGGAACCATCAAGCTAACCATCATTTTTGACAGAGAGTTCACAGTGATTCCAAAAACACACTCAGCTATCCAGTCAATGACTCCATGACCATTTCACTCATACATTCTGTTATCCTTGAGACAACCATTCCACCTTTTCGAAACCTATTTCCCTGTCCCTTTTGGTTGGTTTACCTGGTTAGCTTGGAGCAGGATTGAAGAAGTGGGTTGCCAGGCCTGTGAGCAGTTCTCTAGGTGAGAGAATTGTTGGGGATTGATTTCTGTAGGTGCTAAACTACAGCTACAACATTCTAAGACTTCTGGTCCGACCTGTTGCTGAAGCCCTAGAAGGGAAGTGGGGCAGCTGAGGGACTGTTGATTAGAGAAGGGGCACACTTTCTTGGGTGGGACAGGCATGTGGGGAATGAGAGGTTGTAGGTTGTTAGTTGAGTGAGCACCTGAGACAGAGTCTTTCCTATTGTCCATGAGCCTTAGCCTGGAAATGAATCCCTTTACCCTGGGTAGAGTTCAGTCCCAGCTCGGGGGTGATTCACTGTTGAGAGTGATGAACAGTGTAATCTATGGCTGGGAGGTTCATGGACGGTCTGTAACAAATTTTTTAGTGATTCCAAAAACACACTCAGTTATATAGTCAATGACTCCATGACCATTTCACTCATACATTCCATTATCCTTGAGACAACCATTCCACCTTTCCAAAACTTTTTTCCCCATCCCTTTTGGTTGGTGTACCTGGTTAGCTTGGAGCGGGATTGAAGAAGCGGGTTGTCAGGCCTGTGAGTAGTTCTTTGGGTGAGATAATTGTTGGGGATTGATTTCCATAGGTTCTAAGCTATAGCTACAATGCTCTGAGACTTCCATTTCGACTTGTTGCTGAAGCCCTGGAAGGGAAGTGGGAAAGCTAAGGGACTGTTCAGAAGAGAAGGGGCACACTTCCTTGGGTGGGACAGGCATGTGGGGAATGAGAGGCCGTAGGTTGTTAGTTGAGTGAGCACCTGAGACAGAGTCTTTCCTATTGTCGATTAGACTTAGCCTGGATAGGAATCCCTTTACCCTGGGTGGAGTTTAGTCCCAACTCGGGGGTGATTCACTGTTGAGAGTGATGAACAGTGTAATCTATGGCTGGGAGGTTCGTGGACGGTTTGTAAGCAGTTGGTGACATTATTTTTTAAAGATAAGTATCAATTGTATGATATATGGATATGTTGTTTTGTTATTTACATGCCCATGTTACGATTTTATCATATATGTGACTATGAATGCTTGTGTGCTTATGGGTAATTTCTTGTAAATGATGCATATCGGTAATTACTGTTATTTTAATATAAAAGTCGTGTGTTACAGAAAGTAATGGTTTGTTTATGTTTATATGTAAAGCTTCCATGATCATGCTGTATGTATATGTTTTAGTTGCATGCAGTATAAAAAGTAAATTTAGGTGGCATTGCTTAGTTGACTATTGGTTATGCTACTGTATGTTCCATAGTATGGGAGTGAAAGTGTTCCCTAGAGTAGCATGGTCTGGCCTCATGGCTGGAAATGTTATTGACTGGCGTCAGAGAATGAGTGGTTTCTTTGGAGTGGCGTACCTCGGGCTTAGGTTGGTCGAGGGGGTTGTTACAATCTCATACAAGGATACCTGATTTCTTAGTGCCTTTTGGAATACACTTTGGGAGAAAATGGACACGAAGTTGAAGAGATCTACAAAATTCCATCCACAGATAGAAGTAGTCAACATGATGTTGGTATAGATTTTGAGAGGTTACAATTAGAGGCATCCACAGATCTGGGATGAAAATCTGATCTATATTCAACACTCTTATAATAGAGTAGTTCAAACTTCTACTAGTAAGTCCCCTTTTGAAACTTGATTTGGGTATTTTCCTCTTTCTCCCATGGACGTTGTTTATGGATAGGAAGGAGGAGTGAGGGAATAAATCACAAAAGAGGCATTGAGAGTAAAGAAATTTGTTGAAAATATTAGACAGATTCGTTTGCAAGTACATGAGACATTGAAGAAGTCACGAGAAAAATATAAGGCCAGACATAATCGACACAAAATTGAAAAGTCATTTGAAGTGGGAGACAGATTTTGGTTACACCTGAACAAGGAAAAACTACAGGGTGTTGGTAAGAAGATCAAGGCTCTATGGTATGCCCCTTTTGAGGTAGTGGGGAAGGTGGGAGATAATTCCTATAGAATCAGACTACCCCCATACATGCACATTTACTTAGTAGTGAATGTGGATAACTTGAAACTCTATAATCCTTCCATGTTGGATTAGGAGGAGGAGTAGGTCCTACCTATGATAGAGAACTTAGAACCAAATGCTCAGGTAGAGTTGGAAGAATACATAGTTTTGCAGAAGAATTCTAGAACTACTATATAAGGGTAGCATGACCTTTGGTAGGTTGGGATGAAAGGACAACTTCTAGGAAAAGAAAAATGGTACTCCAGAGAGAAGGTAGAGGAAACATTTTCTCACCTTATTCAATAAATGATTCGGGGAACAAAAGCCTTCCTAAATGGAGAGGTATGATCCGAATTAGATCATCATACAATTTTTCATCTATCTTATTACTTTCTAGGTGGAAAAAATTGGAGGAATTAACTTGTAGGACCATTTTAGTGGTAGGTCCTAGTTTGGAAAATTGGGGTTTGGAACATTCCAAGGCCATTTTGAGGAAATTAACGACATTTTTTTGGGTTCTAGTGTCTAAAACTTACATTCAAACCCTTGATGGTGCAACAAAGTTCTTGATCAAAACTTGTATGAAAACGTCATGCCTCCCATAGTTTGACCTACCTTGTTGTCCACCATGGTATGAGTGGATGCCATGTTATCCCCCATTACTCACACATATGGGGCTAGTCACATGTGGACTTTCAAGAAGATTCAAGAAGGTTGAAACCCAATCACTAATTGAGTGCTGAGGATGATTCAAATTGGATCATTATATTTTTTTTCATCTATCTTGATGCTTTTCAGAGTGGAAAAAATTTAAGGAATCAAATTAGCAAGGTTATTTTAATGGTAGGTCTTAGTTTGGAAAATTGGGGTTTGAAACCATTCAGAGCCATTTTGAGGCATCAAACGACACTTTTGGGGGTAAAAAACTTCTCAACTTTTGTTTAGACCTCTTGATGTTGATATACACTTAAATACCTTTTCAATAGCACAAAACTCACATCAATTAGAGCTTGTATGCAAAAGTTATGCCTCCCACAAGTTGACCTACTGTGTTGACCACCATGATATGAGAGGATGCCATCTTAGCACTTGTTACTCATGCATATGGGGCTAGCGACACATGGAATTTCAAAATTTTTCTAGAAGGTCCAAAACCTTATCACAATTGAGGGTTGAGGAATTCAAAACCATACCGCGAGATGGCTATCGGGCTATGTTAAATACCAAGACTCTAGGAGGAGAAGGGGTTCAATTATTTTTCATTGTGTCTTGTTCCATAGCTAAGAAAAACATCTAAGAGTGGTATTTTTTGAGCATAACATAGAAGGATGAGGATTATGTAGCAGTTTTTCAATCCACAATTCCAAAAGGAAACACCATAGTGAGTTCCCATCTCTTTGTATGTGCATTTTATAATTGAAGCAAAGAGAGCAGAGAATAGGCCTCACCTTCTAGTTGGGTTTTCTCTGGTATTGGGTTGGCCAGGTCAAATCTTGTGTAAATGGTGTGTATTTTTTCTTCTTATTTTATTTTTATATTTCATTTATTTTTTGAATTCAAGACATAAGCTAGAGACAATAAATATGAGATTTAAGAAAAAAAAACACAAAAATCTAATATTTCATAATATTATAAGATATGTTGTGATGACCTGTTCTAGTGGAATATCCATGACAATTTATAGATAATATTGGTATGAGAGCATGTTTCTTTTGGGTATTTGTGGGAAGTTGTAGGGATCCATAAATTGCTCTAAGAAGAAAGTCATAGAAACTTAGCCATGGCCGAAGGGTTTGCTCATAACAACCCTCAAGATCTAGAAGAGGAGAGATTTGTGAGGCTGGAAGAGAAAGTCATTGCCATATCTTGAAATATGTATGTCCTCATGATGGCTCTAGAAATAAATCTTGGACCATCTAGAGAGGTTGAAGGCTCTAATTCTGAGATTGGATCAAAAGGGAAAACGAGAGATAATGGAGACCCATAAAAGGAATCAAGGAAAGATATTGAGAAAGAGTAGCCTAGTTTGAGTGCTGTTAACCTTTTACAGTCCCTATTCAAGATAGAAGTGAAGGTGGACATAAATCCATACCAAGCTGAGATCGATGCATTAAAATTGAATCATTGGTTGAAACAAATGGAAGTTTATTTCAATGTTCACCATATAGATGAGGAGAAAAAGATATCATTTTCTAGACTAAAGTTAGTGGGCCATGCTTTAACTAGATGAGAAAGTTACACAAAGACACTTAGGTTGGAGGGTGATACACCAATAACTAAGTGGGGGGATTTCAAAACTGCCATTAAGTCCTTGTTCTATCCTATTGGACATGTAGAGGACCAATGTATCTCTTGGCATTACTTTAGGAAAATGTAGGGGAAGAGTGTGTAGGAGTACACAACTGATTTCAACAAGATCGCCATCATGTTGAGTATTTCTCCCAAGAACCCATATGTACTTGTCAATTATCTTGCGGTCTACATAGTTATCTACCAAATAAAGTGATGCTTTTCAATACAAGGACAATGGATGAGGCATGTGTATATGCATAGTATCTAGAAAACATAGGCCACAAGAGAGCACAACCAAGTGATTCAAAGTAGAAAGAGCACTAGGAATATTCTAAGGAGGGGAAGAAGAAGTGGA
>JASDQU010712870.1:0-20236 GCA_032191745.1 Picea mariana
ACAGGTGGTTGTAGCTGGAGAACATAGGGGGTTGTAGCCTCCTTCTGGTTGTAGCTAGATAATTGGGGAGTTGGAGCTTCCCTCAGGTTGTAGCCTAAGAAACTAGGGGGTTGGAGCCTCCTTCCAGTTGCAGCTAGAAAACAAAGGAAGTTGGTGCTTCTAATGAATGTAATTCTTCAAGACATATAAGAAAAAACATTCCATGGTTTTCTCCCGATTTGGGTTTCCACATAAAACAGTGGTGTACTGTGTATGTGTATGATTGTTCATTTATTCATTGCTTATTTACTCTGCAGTTATTGGATGATAATGCTTCATTGATATAACACTTGGATTATATGGTTAAAAAGAGATTAAATTGCTCTATCACTAATTCACCCCCCCTCTCAGTAATCCAACACAAGATTCTTTCAAAGTTATATTTTTAAGAGCCTTTGTGGGAGTGTGATTTACTATGTAATTTTCACAGTTGATGGCTTCCGTCCAATACTTTAGAGTTAATCCCTTAGATTGGATCATACAATTAGCCATTTCTTTTAATGTGTGGTTCTTTCTCTCAACAACACCATTTTTCTGTGGTGTATATGGAATGGTGTCTTGCATTTGAATGCCCTGTGTAGTGCAGTAACTTGTAAATTTGTTTTTCACATATTCACCTCCATTATCTGTACTTAACCTTTGAATTTGATGTCCAATTTTGTTTTCTACGAGGGCCTTGTAGGACATAAACTTGTCAAAAAATTCACTCTTAATTTTTAAGAAGTAAACCCAAGTATGTCTCAAAAAGTCATCAATGAAAGTTAAGAAATAATTGCTCCCAGAAAAAGAAGAAGAAGAAAGTGTACCACACATGTCACTGTGAACAAGCTGGAAAGGGACCGAGGCGTGCGAAGAGGCACATTTTTCAAAATTACCCCGATGATGTTTTTCGAGAACACAACTGACACAAACACCATCTCTGCATGAAACAAGAGGAAGACCAATCACCATCTATTGATTACATAGTTTCTGCAATGAGATATAGTTTATATGACCAAACCGATCATGCCAGAGTTTGCTCAAGTCATTGCTATGAGAAACAAAAAATGATGGGAAATATGATGACCCAAAGTTGTCAAAATTGTACAACCTAGTAATATCATCAACAATTCCAGTTGCAAGAACATGCCGATCATCTTTGAGATCCTTGATTACAACTTGGTGAGTTGAAAACTCTACTGTTTTACCTTCACCTAAATGAGTGATTTGATATTCCGATAGAAGGTTACATTAAAGACTTGGAACACATAATACACCATTGAAATGACCATTATCTACCTGAATTGTTCCGAATCCTACAACACTAAGAGATCTATCATCACCAACAAATATTTTCTTGGTGTTACATTCATTTAGAGTAGAAAATATGGCTTTATCCTTAGCCATATGCTAAGATGCTCCAGAGTCAATGAGCCACTCATCAGAAGAATAAGTAGAAGTTGCATTGAAGGAGAGAACATAAGCAGAAAGTGCATGTCCATGATAAGAAGAAGAAGAAGTAGAATCAATACTAATGTTGTGCTTCTTCATCACTGCTTCTAAAGCTTCCATCTTCTTGAAACATTTGGACTCATCATGACCATATTTCCCACAAAAGTTGAAATGTCTGTCAATCTTCTTATTTTAGATTTTTCTCATTTGTCACCATTAGGAGCTGAAGCTATTTGAATTTTGGGACCCTTGTTTTGATTTTTGTTGTGGCAAGGATGTTTCTTCTTGGGATTATTGGTTTTATCTTTTTGCTAGGCTAATAAGGCTTTGTTGGAGGTACATGCAGTGCTAATCACTCAAGGTTGTACAATATTATCTTTCTCTCTAATCAAAGAATCACAAAAGGACTCAAGAGTGGTTTTTTGATAAGATTTCCCTAGAGCCTCTCTCATGGCATAAAAGGTAGATACAAAGACATATTATGCACTTCCTAGTTTAGAAAGAATAATATATATGCAATGCTCTTCCTCCATCTTTATGTTACACTCTTCACATAAAATTCTATGTGTTTTAAACTTAGATAAATAGTATTCAATGCAAGGAAAATAATTTGGAACTAAATTCAATATCTTATATTCTAACTAATGTTCTCGAATAATATTGTTTTTACCAAACATATATTCAAGCTTTTCCCAAGCTTCATTGGGGTCATCAATTTCTTGAAAGTGGAACCTTAAATCAGGAAAGATGGACATTTCGATCAACCCACATGATTCTTCATTCCTATTATCCCATTTTACTTTCTTTTCATCATCATTGGGTTCTTTTCCATTTCCCAAAGTAATTTGGTACAATCCTTTACTTCATAATAAATCCTCCGTATGGGATATCCATTGGAAGTAGTTGGTGCTAGTAAGAAAAATATCACTGAAAGAAGACATATTAAATATGCAGATAATACAGATTTAAAAACTTAAACTGATTATATAGATGGAAATATCTCAAAAAATTAGGCGGTTTTAAAAAAAGCGACACTGAAAATGGACTTCATATGTGAAAGTTATGCCATTTTGAAAAAAACACAAAAAAATAACCAAAGAGCCACATGGCAAGTAGAAGTTGGTCCATGTGGTGATACCCCTCCTAATAACCTCAATTTTACAAATAAGTTGCTTTGTGAAGTTACCCACTTTTATAAAAAGAAATGGGGATTACTTTTACAATGAAGTTACTTTATAAAAGTAATTTGCATGCAAAATAAATAACTTTAAAATAAAATACACTTTTATTTTATGTAAAGCTACTTGTAGTGATTCACTTTTATACTTGAAGTGAAATACACTTTACAATGGATGCATGAACTTAAAAAAATATATATACTTGAACTCAAGACCTCTTACTTAATAAGACAAATTTTAATCAAGTGAGCTAGCAAAACATATTGAATTGTTTATAAGGATGATTGGGGTTGTTTTTGTTGTTGTCCTTGGAGAGCGTGCTCATAAAAAACTCTTTTCACACAAGAAAATGTTTTCGCTTCTCGATGACAACAAGGGTTAGATATCGGTTAGCTTACCTGGAAAATGCACCCTTTCCGATCTGTTTATAATTTTCCAAGATCACACAGGGCGCAGGGAA
Organism: Picea mariana; assembly: GCA_032191745.1. Classification (NCBI taxonomy): domain Eukaryota; kingdom Viridiplantae; phylum Streptophyta; class Pinopsida; order Pinales; family Pinaceae; genus Picea; species Picea mariana. Next base: position 3,109 of record JASDQU010712870.1, read on the forward strand.
AATAACACATGCATATCCAAAGGAGTAGCAACCTAGAAACAAAAAATAGAAAACCGAAATAATACTTTGCAAGAATTTAAAAACGGGCGTATTTTGGCTTTATACCTCCATATATGACTGAAATGGCCATATCTTGGGTAAACATAAACCTTTTCAAGTGAAACAAAAATCATTCCTGACTGAAATGAGCACTCCAGACACAAAAGAATAGTCCTCTCAGAATAGAAATGTACGAAAATGGAAGAAACTAGAGATGCGGCAACTCGGCTTCAAGATCTCGATCTACAATGAGAGCGGGTATTCAAACATGATCCGATACCATGTTTGGAAACACACATATTCCAACAGAGTACAGACACCTTCAATAATCAGTCACACAACTAGATCAAACATCAACACACTGATATTTTGACGTGGTAAAACCCTACGGGGAAACATCCATAGCCCCAACCAACGCGACCACTTGGAGAAATTTATTAATACAAAATAAAAAGATTACAAAGAGATTTTACAAGAGAGTTTCTCACAATAGATCATCAAAAAAAGACCCTCCATTCTATTTAAATAGATATTATGGACCAATCGGTGTTAAGCCATGGATCGATGTAGCCATTAAGATCAAGGAGAACGTGAACCATTGGATCACTCTATGTCAGGAACATATCATGAATTTTATATTTCCTAAATACAAATGCATACTAAATAAACACACTAAGAAACACACTTTTACCTAATGACACACACAAAAATTTCCCCATGTCACTCGATGCGATCATTGATCGAAAGACAGAACTCCGTAGGTAGGTTTTCCAATCGAATTTAAATGTGAATCTTTGGGGTACAATTGATCTCCACTGTTTGATTAAAACCATCATTCAATCATAGTTTTCCATGATCAACGAAGGAAATGACATCTTGCGCAGTTTTTGAGTGCCACATAAGATGCCATGTGTCAACTGTACCAAGACTATGTAATGATCCGTACACTTCCCTTGTTAGAATGTACAATTCATTTCGGCCACTTCATATGCCAAGTGGCATCGCCACATCATCATCCATACCGAGGTACAAAAATTCCATGCCTTGCCTTGAGTTTCACATGCATCAATCTTTGGGGTTTATTGCAATTTTGTTATCAGCCACCCATTACATTATAACCTCCTCACAGTCGCACCCAACGAATGATAGCTTTTTCACTTCAAACGTTATTGAATGTTTGATCAAATGAAAAAATGCATCTAAACCATCGATTTCACTCCCACTTTCACCATATGCCTGATGGACTCCTGCTCATATAATGTTGATCATCCGATCAAAAGGACAATTTAATATTAGCCATTAAATTTATGATCTTGTACTTTGTTTCACCTTGCAACTAAAGTGGGTCACTTGATGCATCAAAAAATGAATCCTCGAACCAAGTATCAACACACTCTCTCTTAATGCCATGCTGGTTATCCATGTCACCCTCACATGCACATAGCTAATGTCACCTCTGTACGGGTGCAAGCACCCATAGTCATATCAACACTACGTTTGAATTGTGCATAAAGATTTACGGAACTCGAACCTGAACAAACCACTATGCATGAAGTCAAACCATTACATGAAACCACTGATAATCATGTTTGCGCATCAAGTCAGCCATAAAAGGTTGGTGGGAGGTACTATCATTGCATTAAATTCCATTTACTATGTAAATATTTATCCCATGGCTTTAGGATTTGGTTCTTAAAATGCATTCTCTCCCATACTTGCTGCATTATTTGTTTAAGTTGAGTGTGTTGTTAATTGATTACATTTGCTTATTCATCGTTCCTGCTAACGAATTGAAAATACAACATTTGTTTAAATTTGGTGTAGAAGGATCCAATAGACCAATAATTACACATTGAAAGAGTGTTGTGAGGTAAGATCTGCTCCTGTAAGTATCAACGTTGCTTGGTACAGGTATGATATGTTATGTAGTATATAATTTTGAGGATTTTATTAGATGTTTTCTAATCATGAATGTTTTCTTGCAGACAAGATGCCTCCTAGAAAATCTCCCATGCAGAGGACACCCAAGAGGCCACAAACATGGTTTGGTGATGTTGAGGCTAGTTCCATTTCGACACCTGCACAAGCGAAAGAAACCCCAAGACCAAGAATGCATAACCCATCATCAGGATGCCCCCAAAGAAGATATCCAACTTAGTTTTGATGTTTTTGGATACCAAGCCATGCACAGGGAGCAAAACTTCCACACATATGAAAATCCCTTCCTGGAATGATCTATTCAAAAAATTTAACAATGGATACTACCCCAAATATACTCTGCATAGTGACCTACAACTTAGGGAAGTAGATGATGATTTTTTTCTTGAAACAAAAAGGTCCATACTACATTTTGTCACTGCCAGAGCACCTGTCATGCCTTGTATAGAATTGATGGAATGGATCATTAGTCACACTAAATCCCAGGATTATAAAACTATGAATGACCAGGGAGAATGTATAGGCTCCTTCCTCCCTCAATATATATCTATTTGCTACAAACCTCCTGACCCCGATGAGTCCCTTACCAAGGATTTCATGATTTCATTTTAAGAATACCAAGACACCAATAAAATACTAAATAGTTGGTGGAAGGAAGACAGGAAATGCGTCAAATGATCCATTGGTAGGTATGCCATCTTTGGTTTGAGGGAACCATACATGTATGTTATGATTATGTTATGTAGGTTGTATAGTGAAATGGACCAAAAGTTCTCAGAAGCCTAGTTAACTTTATCCTACTATGTGGCAATGTGGGGTAAGACATTCAATTAGGGAGGTGTCATTTCCAAACAACTCAGCATGAAGATTGCTCAAGCTCAGTCCCCAAAACCCGATGACCCTCTTGTGTTCCACATGGTCTCATTTCTCTTGGATGTGTTGTGTGCACAAAATATATTCCCCGGGCTATCAATCAATTGGTAGATTTCTCAATCACCTGTTTATGTGTATTTCAACATACTCTTGGAAAACATGTACAAAAGGTTTTATCCTCAAATATATGACTTTTTCATACCTAGGATATGTTTTCTTATATTTGTATAAGACTATCCTAGACTATCTATATAAGGAAAAAAAGATTTTGAATTGCATTGGAAACTGGTACGTTGAGGAGAAACATACCCATTTAAGGATTTATGGATCCATGAGTCCTCCACATGTATTACCTGTGTTGGAAATAGTGTTGTAATTGATGTCAAATTCATGGGGAGAATATGAATGTCTTTGTTCATTGATGAGCTTCTATGTGTTTAATCTGAGTCATGCAGGTGAAGGCGACTGCATGTGAATGATCAACCCAAATGAATATGAAACCCTGCATAGGTATGAGGAAAATTCAATAAGATTTATGAATGTAGAATGAGAGAGATGAAGAGAATATTTACAAAAAGAGTTGGATTCTAAGAGTACAGAGGAAGCTTAAGCATGTGTTGAAGACATGAGCAACAATAATCCTGGTAAGGGAGGTCTCGATGGATCCATTAACTAGATCAAAGAAAATATGAGGAAAATCAATTTATCCTACATGCATAAGGAAAATCACTCTCAATGACTTTACAAGGTAACGAAACTATTACATGGTTTAAATGTGAATGAGCGAGCTACGAAACCCTACACAAGGTGTTAAATTTTATTTGTGGGGCCCAACATACCAAATATCAAAACAACGACCAATAAGTGAACATTTTTCTTAGTGTTAAAGGCCCGATGATTCGGTGCCTGGTGACCTTGGAGGGACAATCACTCGATAGGTAGCACATACTATATCAGAGTGTTAGCGCAGTGGATGGAACTTGCCAGGGGATCAGTGGACTCATGGGATGGTGAGCCTTGTGGACCAATCTCCTAGTGACCTGGTGGTCAGAACATAGAGTGTAGATAAGGTTCCATACCAAACCGGAGTGAAAGTGAAGTATTAAAGGCCTAGTTGGCTAATGCCCTGATGGGATTGTGGCGATGCCACATCGATGCCATGAAAAAAACCACACCAATGCCACATTAGCGCCATGCAAACATCCATGTCGACACCACACGTTAGGAAACATACTCATTCCAAGTCAACATGGTGTCCGAATAGGGATGGAGGATGTGATGATGTAAGAAGTCATGTCAATGCCATGTCATCCAGTATATGTGGAAGGGGTCCATGTGGAGACTACATCATCTTACATGTCATATTGGATATTGTAATATAAGAGCATAATTGTAGTGTTAAAGTCTCAGGAGCTGAGTGGGATGGTGACATGGTGATCTCGGTGCCCCGATGGGTTTATGAGCCACTTGCCTGGTGGTATACTGGATTAGGGATAACAATTGAAGGAATGATCTTGAAGTTCTAGGAACCTGTTAGGTCGATGGCTCAGTGAGCTTGGTATCTCGGTATAATGAATCAGGGAAAACAATTGAAGGTAAAAAGTTAAAGGCCCATGGGCCCAATGGTCCTGATATCAAGGGAACTAGATCAATCAACAATCGAGATCTAATCAAGGATTGATCAGATGGTTGCTGAGGGTTGATGTTCTATTGTGTGTATCATTTTCTAGTGAGAATATCAATGGTCACGATTTAATTCAAGGAATGATCCAATGGATACTGTGTAATCAAGGTTAAAGGTGTATGGTTGAAGTTTCAAGGGCCTGATGGGTCGATTGACTAATGGCCTAGTTTTGGGGACAATTAATTGCTTAATAAATAAACAACTAATCACCTGCACATTAATTATCATCTGAGTAACGTATTTTTCTTTCCAGGTAGTCTGCAAAATATATGCAATAAACTACCCACGACTAAATATGGTTCTACATGATTATGTTCTACACTATCAATCTCATTCAAAAAGAAATAAAATGTAAGACTTAAATATCAATACTAAATTTAAGAAGGAAAAATCAAGTGACAGGAAAGGAGACTTATGCTAATCACACAACTTGAATCAACACTAAAGTAAACAATGCCTTTCTGAATTGGAAGTTTAACTTATTTCACCCAACAAAATTCAAATGCTAATCCAGAGAAATAAATTAAATGAAATCTAGAAATTGCAGGAAATATCAAATCTAGAAAATACAGTAGCCAACAAATTACTTGAAGAAAAGGAAATTTTCTTTAAGGAAAATAAATTGAAATTCAAAGAAACAAGCACACAACTAAACAAGTTTCAATGTTCAAGGCATCACCTCATCCAGGGCAGTGGGCCCACCTGCCAAAGAGTCAGTTCTTCCTTGAAAATAATTCAAATCAAATTACAAATAATAGATGCAAAACTCAATGAACATCTTCCTTCATTAAAATATATGAGAGAAATAATTACACTAGAATGAAGTTCTTAGCTTTGCCTCAAATTCAATAATTTTCCATCAATTCCATAATTCTCCCCCCTCTCCCCCTCTAATCTGTTTTCATTTAAATACATAGAGGGGAAAGGGAAATTACAACTAAATGGATTGTAAAATGATTTCCTATTACACTTTTGGATTGATTACATAATATGAATAAACAATATCAAATCTGGAATATCTCTCCATCATCAATCAGCTAAAACAAGTCGAGTCTGGCATTACAATTGGAAGAATTTAGAAAACGACCACAACAAAAAATAAAAGAAAATTATCTTCAAAGAACCTTCCATTTCTCTCAATCCAGATAGAATTTTGGAAAATTGTTCATGGGGAAACTGAATTGGTTCGTTCTACACAAAACCCATGTCTTATATTTTCAAGATTCCTCTTTAATTGCCCGAAACATCCAACACAAAACTATCACTTCTTATTCCAACGGATTTTTGAGTTGGAATATTTGATTATAAACTGAAAGTCAATTTTGGAATTTGGAAGAGATCTTGGAGGCTAAAATCATGAGTGATTTTATAAAAAAATCATTAATAAACCATTATCAGCAAAATCATGCATAACAATCTTCAATTTATTAAAAATAAGGGAGAACAAACATTATTTACCCACAAGAGCATAAATAATTATAAAATGGAATTGTATGATAAATGACATGATAAAGAATGGTAGAAATGGATAAAATATGTGTCAAGAAATGGTAGAAATAATGATAGTTTAGTGGCCCAACATCTCTACCAAACTGAACTGGTTGCATGTCCTCATGCAACCCAATTCCTCTATATTAACCAAGTTGTGATTCAATAACCAAGATGTTTACTCCAACTCATAAAAAAAGAAAAAGAAAAAAAACTTCTTCCCAAAAAACAATAGTTATTCAATTCTAACAATGTTGGTGAAGCTATAATAATTTTCACATTGACTTTCAATCATATGTATATGAAATTGTAGAAAAATATGATATAAGTAACAACAAACTTTTCGTAAAAATAAGATCCTGCTGAAATTTTGCTAGCAGATTTCTACGATATTAATGCTTCTCGATACAGAAAATCAAAGCAATCTGATGCATTGATTTTAATATATCAACAAAAATGGTTGTAAGTGATAATGCATGATTTCTGGAATTTTACAAATTGATTTAGCTTGATATTTTCTAGGTTTGCACATATTAATGATATATTCAATTTGTCCGAAAATACATTTATGCACTGTATGAAAGTGAAATTGTATGCCTTAAATGAGGAATAAATGAGAAAACATCCATCATGCATAAAAAATCCTCCCCCAAACTAGAGAATTAGCATGTCCGCATGCAACTAGAAAACAAATTTAGGTGGTTGCTACAATTATTGTTGAAACCTCAACTTCGTGTATAACAACAAAGAATAAGGGAGGTTTCGGGAATAAATAAGGATAATAATGGGTGAGAAAGAATATAATGACATGGTCCTGATAGGTAAAGAAATGAAAAATACCCTCCCCCAAACTAAAAGCTTTGATGTCTTTTGAAAAATGGAGAGTGGTAAAGAAATGGAAATAATGGTTTAAAAATATGAGTGAATAATGCTCAGTGGTTTTTCATGACATTCTCCTAAAATTTTAATAAAGTCAGAAAATTATGCTATTTTACCTCAAGTTTTACCTCCATGAAAGCATGGAATGACATGGATGGACTAATATTGGTTGAAGTTGTTGTAGGATGAGTTGATGTTGAAAGTGACGTGGAAGATGGAATCCATGCAAGCTGAAAGAAAGTAATCATAAAGTGTAGCATGTTTTCCTTCTCCCAAACTAATTAGTTGTCCTGCCATCAAGATTTCTATAACACATCTCATTAGTAGCCTCAATCAGTAATTCATCACCTCAATTGCCTCATTATATATAAAAGTGACATCATCATGTTATGAATTCCATGTGATAATAATGGATAAAAGAGGGAATATAAAAGAGGATAAAAATGACAAGAACAAAAAGCATTCCCTATACCCATCAACTTTGGTTTCTATGGGAACAAAAATGGTAAGAATTAGTTATCTTAGTCTTTGCTTCTTAAGATCGATCAATTTATTGGTGTTCATAATCAGAAATAAGCCTCTTTATTCTACCCCAAAATAATAGTAGTGTTGTTAAAATACGAATAAATGACGACTGATTGGGAAAACAAACTATCTTTGGTGAAAGATATGAATCTTTCTAGAATAAAGGAATGATAGATTAGATGATACAAAATTTTAAATCTCAAATATCCTAAACATTTTCGCCCCTAATATGTAAAGTGAATATATAAAGCACATTAATAGATATAAACCATAACCATCATTATCTAAGAACTGATGAAATATTACCCAAAGAACCATGAGTTCTAGCAAACCTTATATATGCAATAATAATCTTTGTCGATAATTAGTTTTGAGAAAACAAGGTAACTGAGTAGATCATAGTATTGAATTAACTTCTATACCATAAGCATGGCCACTGCTACTGGAAGGCATCCATAGCCTCGATAGGGATGCCTTTTTATCCCATTAAGATGTTAGTGTCCCATCTATTAGAAATAAGTACATAGTTGCAAGAGCATTTCAATTTACTTAGAAGTCTATTGAAGATCATTGTTCTGGCTTGGGAACCAGTTAATAACAATGCTATTCACGGGAGCTAACAAAAGTGAACATGCCGACTCGTGATGAGACCTCTTGTCCTTCAGTTTTCAACTCAAGGCCATTACCCTGGCTTGTTGACCAGTGGTGGTAATGTCACTTTGTTAGGACCTATGATCATGGTAGGTCGGCTCGTGATGAGACCTCCTATCCTTCAATTTATTATTTATGTTTAAAATTTAACTATGTTTATTGTTAATCTACAAAATATTACTTAATATATGGGGTGGCATGTCAGCTCCTTAAGAGCTAGGGATGGCGTAAAAAGTTTTTTAGTAACTATTTTCAACTTGGGTAATTTTGCTTCTAAAAAACTAAGAACCTTCAAATTACTATTGGTAAATATATTTTGCTTTACTAAGATTGAGGTTGAGGAACAATTCATTAGATAATGACAAAAATATTTAAATGCAATTTTGTGGGAATCATCATAAATTTTACGAAATCAAGGACTTGACAATTTAAGAAAGTTGAAAGTTGGCATGATGAAATCATCTTTGCATAGTTATTCATTAAAAAAAATATTATGTTTACAAATAAACCAAGATAAATTGACTTCTCAATCATTATGTCAAAGAGGACCTAAAACATTAAAAAACATTTCTCATTCACCAAGGAGAAGAAAAAAGAAAAAGAAAGGAAAAAGACCCATAAATGTCGAAAAAACAACAATGTTCCAAAGGGAACAACAATCATTCCTTTGAAATGAACAACAAAGGGAACACCAATCGTTCCTTTGAAATGAAAAACAAAGGGAACAACAACTGTTCCTTTGAAATGAACAACAAAGGGAACATCAATCGTTGCTTTGAAATGAACAACAAATGGAACATCGATTGTTCCTTTGAAATGAACAACAAAGAGAACAACAATCGTTCCTTTGAAATGAACAACAAAAGGAACAACAATCGTTCGTTTGAAATGAACAACAAAGGGAACCACAAAACTACCCACCATTATAAGCTTGTGAACATGAAGTATCAAGCATGATTGTGGAAATCCCTCCCAAAACCTAGCAAGGTAACATAGAGAAGGATTAGTCATTCAACAGTCATAGTCACTTTACAAAATAATGATAAATTAACAGTGAATCATTCTTGACAAGACTTACCATAAGAGTTTTTGATATTAGATGCAATCATACACTTGATAAGATTGGGGAAGAAAATGGATAGATGTAGCGCAACAACATGAAACTCAAGAACTTCCCCTTTTTTATTTTTTTATTTTGATAAAGGAACAACAACTGTGACTTTGAAGGAAACAACACCTGTGACACAAAAACATATGAGAAATAAGAAAATAAACAATATTTTATTGAAAAATAATAAATTAGTAAATAACTTAAGTTGCAATAGCTGTGATTTCAAGTGTAGCAATGTTGTTTCGAGGGACAAAAATTGTGCTTGGATGAAATTCCCTTATGTTATTAAAATTTTCTTCAAGAATCACTTTTTCATAAATGAACCTCCTTTATTCTCCTGGGACCTGTAAAAAAATGAGCATCTACCTGTGGGAGAGCGGTCTCTAACCATACTGACCAATAGTGTTTTAATCATAACTTCTTCATTTTTTTTTATCCAATTTGAGTGATTCCAATGCCAAATGAAATTGAATTTAGAGAAATATCTCCAATAGAAACAGGTTTTTAAAAATTCCATCTGATGGTATATCAAATTTACTAAAAAAAAACCTGCATAACAAAGTTATTTTTTTATTTCCCAACTTAGACCAACAATTGATATTTTGAGAATAAATTTTTTGTTTGATGAAGGATTTAGATAATTCAAATTGGATATGAAAGTAAATTCATGTATATATATCCAATAGAAACAGGTTTTTAAAATAAGAAGAATTAATGGGTCAAATACTCCAATGAACAGTCGAAAAAACAAAGTTGTAAGAGTGCTGATTTATGATAGGAAGTCGGTATTTTGGTCATAACTTTCTCATCCTATATCTAAATCGAGTGATTCAAATTGCCTTGTAAAATAGATTCATAAACGAATACACCATAGAAACAGGTTTTCAAAATATAGTCATTTAGGCCTCCAAAAATTAACTGTCCCTAAGTTGCCTACTAGACATCCTGTTAATGTTTTGGTCATGAATTTTTTGTTTCAAATCCAAATTGAGTGATTCAAATTGGGTTAGAAAACAGACATCAATGGAGACTTATTATAGAAACAAGTTTTGAAAATATTCCCAGTTGATCCTTCAAAAATTATTGTACCGACTGTGTTTCTAGTAATTTTCTCAAGCGCGCATGCCATAAAATATGATAAACACATTTTTTTTTCGAAAATGATGATGAGTGTTTGTAGAAATATGATTTTTAGTATAATATGTCTACATACACAAATAAATCACAACAGATTGATCTATACAACATATTTCAACAATCAAAATGGGTTTTATAGATAAATTTATTTATATACTTATTTTATTTTCTACTCTAACCTACTCTACATTGAAAAATAAAATATGCTTACGTATAAGAGTACTTCCAGTGGAACCATTTTTCGAAATAAGGATTCAAGTATATACATACCCAAATTATAAAAATGCATGTTAATAAATAATAGGGTATCATAGGCCATCTTCCCTTGAAATGATGGTGCCAAGAATTGACGAAGTATGGAGTGATGTTGCGAACAAATGATGGAGTGAAACCACTCTTCAATATAGCTTTGACATTCTTGATTTACCATGGTTGTCATATCATGATGTTATTCCATGACTTCTACAATTTATGGATTTAAATCCTTCCCAGACCTGATATCAGTTTCATGTAGTGGTGCAGTTGAAATAGGATGGGTGGGAAGGGTTGAGAAATTTTGCAGTTCAACATTGTAAGCATGTTGTACTAGTTTATTGTTATGAGGGTGTAGAATGGATTGAACATGAATTTGTGTAGGGCATGGAGGATTTTGATGATGTAGTGAAGAGTATGGACGATATGTTTAACATGCTACAAGATGAGGGAGATTAGTCATGTAATCATAAGATGAGCCATGCCAAACTTGTGGACAAGATTGGTGGGGGTCATAGTGAGGTTGGCATGGATTCCCTAACATAAGAGTATTCCATGATGAATAATGCAAGTAAGAAAATGGAGAAAAAATGTTTTGAACCATGCATGTAGGGCACAGTTTCCATGGTTGTGAATTTGTTGCAGCTTCTCGATCTCTTTGATATGTTGTTTTCATCCCAGGTAAGAAAGAACAACTATCCATGGGATGTTTCTTTCGGCACTGAGGGAAAAACACTTCACCTTTGTCTTGATTTTTCTTAACCTGCAAAACATTCAATTGTGAATTTAGAGGGCTAATAAAATTGGTTTTAAAATGTTCAAATAAATCATTGATTTCAGCTCCTATATCTCTTGTTTTTGTAGCAGATTTGGAAGAGAAAGAAGAAAGTTCTCTAGAATTCTTACCAACCCTGAAAAGTCCTTTTGAATACCTTATGCATAATTCAAAAATATCATCATATGACATCTAAAAAACATCACCTTTTCCCATCATATTTAAGAGTTCTAAAAATGTGACTTTAATTCCTTTGAGTAGGAGTGTTTTCAAGATCTCTTTTGTCAAATGCTTATGCTTTGATTTTTGAAGGTTGTATTGAAATTGCTCTACATAGTCTTCCAAGCTTTCATATTCCCCTTGTATCATACTGAAAATATATTCATTAGTATTGCAATAGTCTTGATACTTCTTCAAGAATACATTCTTCATGTCCTCCCATGTTTGAATGCAGTTTCCACCAAGGCTCATAAACCATCGGAGAGATGCTCCTTTTAGAGTAAGAGGAAATAATTTCAACCATTGAGCATTAGTACAATAATCATATCCTCTACAAATTGCTTCAAAATCAAATAAGAATGTATCAGGGTCTTCGTTTTCCAAACCATTAAAATTTGGTAGAGTGGATGGGGGCATGATATGCATTTCTGTCACTCCTTCTAGATCTATGATAGGGAATTCAAAAGTAGCAGTGTGTGTCATTTCTTTCCAAAATAGAATAGTTTATTCATGTGCTACTTTGAGGCTCCTCCTTCAAATGATCCTGTCAAATGGTTAGTGGAATGGGTGGTGCTTACATCAAAAGTTCAATTTCCCTCCTTTAATGTTCCTAATTTTAATTGTGCATGCTATATGACCTGAAACTACCTACATAGGGCATACCTGGCCACAAGTTAGCTAGGGTGTGTGCACAGGTTCTTACCTTCCATATTTGATATCCAACCCTCTCAGATTCAAGAATGAATCTACAACTAGATATTAGTGTGGTAGTGCTATTTTTATTTCCTCCCTGACAACAATGCCAAAATGTTGGGGACAATTAATTGATTAATAAAGAAACAACTAATCATCTGTACATTAATTATCAACCGAGTAACGTCTTTTTATTTCAAGGCAGTCTGCAAAATATATGCAATACAATACCCACGACTAACACTGGTCCTACATGATTACGTTCTACACTATCAAGTTCATTCAAAAAGAAATAAAATGCAAGACTTAAATATCAATAATAAATTTAAGAAGCAGAAATCAAGTGACGGGAAATGAGACTTATGCTAATCACATAACTTGAATCAACACTAAATTAAACAACACCTTGCTGAATTGGAAGTTTAACTTATTGCACCCAACATAATTCAAATGATAATCTAGAGAAATAAATTAAATGAAATCTAGAAATTGTAGGAAATATCAAATTTGGAAAATACAGTAGCCAACAAATTACTTGAAGAAAAGGAAATTTTCTTTAAGGAACATACATAGAGGGGAAAGGGAAATTACAACTAAATGGATTACAAAATGATTTCCTATTACAATTTTGTATTGATTACATAATCTGAAAAAACAATATCAAATCTGGAAGATCTCTCCATCATCAATCAGCTGAAACAAGTCGAGTCTGGCATTGTAATTGGAAGAATTTAGAAAACGACCACAACAATAAATCTGAGAAAATCGTCTTAAAAGAACCTTTATTTTCTCTCAATCCAGATAGAATTTTGGAAAAATGCATAACAAGAAGCTGAATTGGTTCGTTCTACACAAAACCCATGTCTCAGATTTTCAAGATTCTTCTTCATTTGCCCAAAACATCCAACGTAAAACTGTCACTTCTTATTCCAGTGGATTTCTGAGTTGGAATATTTGATTATAAACTGAAAATCAATTTTGCAATTTGGAAGAGATCTTGGAGGCTAAAATCACGAGTGATTTTATAAAAAATTCATTAATAAACCATTATCAGCAAAATCATGCATAATAAAATTCAATTTATTAAAACTAAAGGAGAACACATATTATTTACCCATAAGAGCATAAATAATTATAAAATGGAATTATATGATAAATTATGATAATTGACGTGATAAAGAATGGTATAAATGGATGAAATATGTGTCAATAAATGGCATAAATAATGATAGTTTAGTGGCCCAACACCTGGTTAACATTTTGGTGCAAACAAGGTTTCAAATGGATGACTATGATTGAATCTTGAACTCATCCAATGGTTGCAAAGTGTTCGGTGATCAATGAAAAAATTGCACGCAATGGGGAAAATTGAGATTGGTTTCAAAGGACTTGTACAACTCAATTTTTTAGGAAGAATAAAGGATTTGGAGCTGACACCATAAGCACAAATTTTGTGTATGCGACAAATATTGTGTGTATGGGATCTTCATATAAATAAATATGCTCCAATAGATTTCAATGTAAAGAAGTGAGTGAGATGTAAGTGTGGGAGAGAAATAGAGGCTCTAAGGTTCGAGGATACCAGAGAATGGAAGAGAAGAAAATGTAATCGTCTCTGGGTGGCAGGGAGGTGTGAGGTCAAACACGGAAGATTTGGAGTCTCGCTGGTTGTGAACAAGTGTAGAACTTTCTGTTTAATAAAAATTTGATCTAGACAGAAAAAGGAGGAGATTGGTGTCTCTAGTAGGTTGGTGCCTACACTTTTCTAAGTTTGTGCTCAGCTGAGAAGATTGGTGTCTCTTGCAGGTTAGTGCCTACAAATATTGGAACAATAGGTTGGTGCCTACATGCATTGTTGATTTGGTGCTCAGCTGAGTAGTGTGGTATCTCCTAGAGGTTGGTGCATGCAAATATTGTAAAAATATGTTGGTGCCTACATGATTTTATAAAGATAAGTTTTGTGGTTTTCTCCCATTTGGGTTATATTATCGCACAAATTGTAGGTTGGGAAAAACCCTAACCAACCACCAATTGGTGATAAATTTTTGAGAGAAACTACCCACTGTCACCTTAGGTAGGTGTTCCCATCACTTTAAGGTGAGATAGTCACCCCAAGGGGGGAATCTTGGTGAATTAGGGGGGATTGAGATGGAAAAAGTGATGTATGAATGGATGGCTCTAAAATTCAGATTTCTAGATGGAAAATGGAACTTGGAAATGCCTCTAGAGGGTTGCTTAAGGTTCCCATTGCTTTGAGTAACTTGCCAAGAGTAAATACCTGCCCGAGACACAAGGAAAACCAAGTATATGATGCAATATGTTAGGTGGACAAGAAATTTAATCTTTCTATCCCTAATTGCTGAAAAAATCAGGGATATATATTAGCATATAAAATATAATAAGATATGCAAAATAAGTGCTAAAAGTCTAGTTAAGTAAGAAAGAGACAAGCTAGTAAAGACTAGTTTAACTCAAGAATGAAAGATAAATACTTTAGCATAAAATCAAGGCTGTCACAAAAATATTACTGAAGTGATATTTATCATCCTTATGGATGTAGAAAACCAAGCCTTTTAACAAAAAAATCAGCCAATGAAAATCACCTCAAACTAGCCAAAAGGTGCGCTAGGGTTAGTAGTTTGTTAGGGAAAATTTATAGCAAGTTCCTAGGGTTAGTTTAGGAGTTATCTAGGGTTAGAGGGTTAGATTTATGCAGCCCTAGTGGCTCTAGGTTAGTTTTGTAACAAAAATAATTTTTAGTGGGTGAAAGAGGACGCCTCGATGAAGCAAGATAGCCTAGGGCTCAAGGAACAACGTCCAAGTGAGAGAAATTTAAAAGTTCAACTTTTCACATTTACCAATGCAACGTTTTATTTCTCCAATGAAATGACTAGTGCCTTTGATTACGGGTTAATGGGGTCAAAATTAAATATATAGAGATACTACCTCCTTGGGGGTATGAATTCTCATATTCCCCAAGGAAAGTAACCTAGCTAGGGTTTATAATAAGGGGTGTATATGCTCATACTTCCTTAGCAAACCCTTGCAAAAATTATTCTATGCTTAAAATTATGGTGGAGCTAGAGTAGGGGTGTATGCACTTATAATTCTTACTTATCTTTAGTAAAATCAACCCTAAGCTTTAATTACAAATGATAACAACAAGTATAATGTCTTACCAATCTAATAACAACAAGATAAACCATAGCTAAATCACCACAATAGCTAGAAAATGACCTCCAAGAGCGAGCACACTGATGGGTGTTCTATATGCACTAAAAACACACTAAAAACCCTCAATTAAAATCTCAACCTGGGGTAAGTAAACTTAGATTTGTAGCAAAATATACGCCAAAGGTAGAAGGGCTTGTAGTAGTATAGTCTAACTAAGGAAATGGCTATCTAAGGGATAATCTATTCAAGCAAAGATATCTAATGAGAAAACCCTACTAAGCAACTTGAAACTATGTAACCTAAGTACTTTTGGACCAAGGATCGATGGATATTTCTAGGAAAATAAATGAAAACCCTACTTGAAGCAAACTAGTTCATAACAATAAGCAAAATCAACTATTTAAGCATAATAGTAAGCAAATATAAAAAGCAAACTACTTTAACTAGCCTACCTAAATTCAATGAGCAACTATCCTATGAAAGCAAGTAAATAAACAGGCAACTAGGCTATCAAAGCAAGAATAGACAAGTAAGCAATTTAACCTATTAAAGCAAGTAAACAACTAACTACTCTAAGATAACTTCTACTACAAGTAAACTAATTAAGACTACTCATTGAACAGGGCAAGTGAATTCTATTCTTAATTCAAACTTCAAAACTGTTTCTAATTCATAAAAGGAAATCTATTTAATTGAAAGAAGGAAGAACTAACAACTAATTTTTGATCTATGATAAACAAAACTGCTCTTTAATCTACCAAAGCAAAATCCTATCTATCCTACAACATCAATAAAACTATCTTCTGATCTACGAAAGCAACAAACTATCTTTTAACCTATAAAAACTCAAATATAGTGTTGGTGGTTGTGTGAATGTCTCCGGTGCCTTATAATATCTCGATGACACTTGACAACAAAATATAACTCAAGCGGTACAAGCTCAATACTGATCTCAATAGAAAAGTGAAAGGTGTGGATTAAACAATCCAATGAGAACTTAGCCATTACAGAAACAATCGTCAATTACCCTGCATATTCATGGAATTATTACTCATGTATTAACCATCAACAATATAATGAGATTTTAATTGTACTTCTATACTAGGTAAGCCAAATTCATAATTAAATTCAAGCATTAACTAAGAGTTGGATTTGCAATCTAATTCTAGGAAAAAAAGTACATAAAATGAAACTATGCTATATCTATTTTAACAATTCAAAGTGCAAGAAGGAAAATGCTTAAAAACAGAAATTAAAGCATGACATATAAAAAGTAAACTAATGAATACATTAACTAACAACTAGTTAAGCAAGATCTACATGACAATAGAATAAGCAATCTATAATTAAAAACTGAAACTAACCCTATCCATCCACCGAAGCCTTGTTTAAAAGAAGCATAAAATAAAACTCTGTTCTACTCTGTTTTAACTTCTATTTTAAATTTGATTTCAAAAGCATAAATAAAACCCAATCTAATATCTAATTGCACACGAGGTTAGTGTATGAATTTGCAAATTCGCTCCTAACTATAGAATCAACACATATTAACACAAGCCTTCATACTAACATGCAAAAGAAAGTTAAAATAATTAAACTACAACAACAAATTAGAAAGCAAAGAAATAAAAGAACAGTTCATGTACAGGAAATAAAAAGAGACATCTAAGCTATGAAATGCATAAATAAC
>JASDQU010712871.1:8676-23585 GCA_032191745.1 Picea mariana
GAGATTCAATGTATACACCATATCCCAATTTTTTAGTAAAGTCTCTCGTGCTGGGATTTTTTGACCAACACATAGAACATTCAACATCATTCTATATCCTGATGAAGTTGGAACATAGTTTACTAATGTAATTCTACCACTATGTTACCTCCACCCCTCTCAAACCAAGATCAAAGTCTCATTTCCATCCATTATGACCCCATTCTTGAGGGGTTTACGCTCTAGCATCCATAAGAGAAAAGGCACATGCATTATGAATAGATTGGATAAGTTGCTTTGAAAGGAGAAAATCGCCATTCCACCCCCAACCATGGGTTTTTCCCTATCCTTACTTTCCTTTCATTTACCACTTTCCACATTGTCTAGATAACAATTTGAAAAAAGGCATTCACCAAATCCTTCCATACAATTGAAACATATTCAGAATATTTTCAAGGGACCCTATACCACTCTTACATTGACAATCCATCGAGTCATTTGTTCTCATAACCTTTCCCCATAGAGACATTTTGTGCATGAGTATCCATAGACTCTTTGATGCTAGGGACTAACTAAATATGTATATGTTTTTAAGGTCCCATCCCCCAAGATTTTTTTGTAAAGAAATTCTTCACCATTTCACCAATGATATTCCTTACTTTAAACAATTTCCTAACCACAAAAATTGAAATCTCTTTTTCCTTATTTTAGTGATRATTACTTTTGGCACACTTATGATGGACACCYAGTAGACTAGAATACTTTCCATTACTGATTTTAGAAGGACTAGATTCCCTCCTCAAGACAACAATCTKCTTACCCACAAGGAAATTGGAGCCTCAACCTTATTGTAGATCCAAATCCAATAAGTGAATCTATGTTGTAGGGTAAATGAACCCTGCAGGAGTTACCTCCCTTAGGATATTCCTAGACCTAAGGCATAATATATATGCAAGTTATAGAGTTTCCTAGATCTAAATCATACATGAAAATACCTACAAATTGATGGAATGACAGGCTTACCCAGTGATTTGACGGTTGTCCCTCCACGCTCCTTAGTTGTTAGCTTCCTCAAAGATTCCCTTCGCTATTAGCAACATGGATCTGTGCACATAGAGACACAAATACACCATTCACAATATCAAGTGAAACATGTATAAATGGATAATATATCTAATAATGTATCATAACACATTAAAACATTAATTCTCTACAAGGGAATATAACAATTACATATGGATCCAAGTAAGGAGGAAAATCTTGTACATCTTCTATTAGTGGGAAAATGGATTAAAAATTATAATCAAATAAGTTGATGCATTCCTTTCCCAAGTTATGTAATCAAACTGGCAAAATAATTTTTATTTCTCATTTTTCTCCTCCCTTTTTCCCATGAAAAACCCCCACTATTTAAAGGATAGTAGAGATAAGATCAAAGGGTAGTTTGGATAAGATCTCCATTCCCAAGATGAAAATATTCTCGAGGTCAAACCACGAAGAATATGGGGTTCAATCTCATCTCCTAAAACTGATACTAAATAGAGTGTAACAGATCCGGTCACGCCCTGCATTCTTGTAGGGAGTGATCGGTCACCCCTTGTAAGAGGACAAGGAGCAACCACAGTTTTTTTGTCACGGGATGTAAAAGGGAAACTAACAACCATGCAAAAAGGTACCGCAAACTCATGGGAAAAGTGGTATAATTCATTGGTTCAGACTACTAACCCCTATATGATTCCCATCAAGTGATCAGGTGGAAAATAAATGTATAACAATCTATATGAATTTGGCTTCAGGAAAAAACCAGGATAATTAAAAACTTGCATCAAACTCCTTTTGAGGAAAATGAAGGAGGCTCTCTAAGTGAGGAATCATGATTTTTGGAATAAGATCAGGAATTAGAAAAGATTTAGAAAAATTAATTTTCATTCTCGTGGATTTGCAAAATATATCCAATATTCGATTTAGAGTTTCACTTTATTGATAGGACCCTAAAACAAAGAGCAATATGCCATGCAGGAAAAGAATATGGGAGATGAATTCAATGTGACAGATCCTTACTCCTTTCAATTCATCTTATAATTTGGCATCAACAATAATCTTTCTTAAATCCTCTGCCACCAAAAGAAAAAGAAAAGGAGATAACATAGATCCTTTTCTAAGTCCCTAAGATGCATGAAAAAAATTGGAAGGAGAACCATTGATTAAAACTGCAAAGGATTCGACCGAATGCACCCCATTACCCAATTTACCATATCTGAGTTCATTCCCATCTATAAAAGGATTAGAAGAAAATAATCCTTGATGAATCTATCATAATTTTTCGAGAGGTCCAACTTGAGAGTCAGAGCAACAATCTTGGACTTCTTGATTGAGTGTATCATTTCATGGGCTAGGGCTACTGCATCATGAATTTGGATATGTTGCAAGAATCCAAATTTATGAGATAATATCATTTAAAACTAGTTTTATTCTTTGAGAAATCACTTTTGAAAACACCTTGTAGCTCACATTTTAGTAAGAAATCAGGAAGTAGGCATAAGAGGATGAGGCATTTTTATTTTTTGGAATGAGCACTATAAAAGTAGAATTTAAGGCTCTGAGCATCTTCCCCAATTGTTGGGATTCCCAAACAAATTTCAGGATATACTCTTTGATGGTATCATAGAAGCATGTATATAAATACATCAATAATCCATCCAGACATAGGATCATCCATTTCTTCATCTAGGATAAGGCCCTCAAAAGTTCACCTTCCATGACTTCAAATGTTAGGTTTTTGTTCATGTCCTCAGAAGTAGACCGTGGAACTTTTCTTATTATCTAGAGGATTTAATGAATTGGACAACCATGGGGATATTTGAAGAGGGAGTTGAAGTGGCGAACCACTACCTCCACTTTGTCTTTGAAATATCTTACCATATCCCCCTCTCGGTTTCTTATCTCCCATACATTTTTAATATTTTGTACAATAATTCACGTACTAATGGAAGAAATTCATATTATTGTCCCCTTCCCGAATCCATAGCACCTGAATCTTAAGGAACCATGTTATTTATTATTTATCGAAAAGTTACTAACACATGAGTTCAAGGGATATGAAGCTAGCAATGTCATCTACTGAGAAAATTCTTGACAAATTTTATTCATATAAGCTTTTGATTTTATTCTTGTTTCTTTCAAAATATTTTAAGACTTGTCCTTAAAAGAAGCATATCAGGCCTTTGTTTAATACTTTACTCTGGAAATGTTTTTAGAAAATTGGTGCATAAATAATGAGGATGGATCTGGATGAAGTGGCTCCCATACTTCTTCAATCAGATTTTACAATCTTCCTCTAATAGCCATGCATGATTGAATTTGAGGGCATCAAGTGGCTTCAAATATTCCATCTCAATTTTTAGAATGATAGGAAAGTGGTCGGATAGACTTCCTATAGAAACCCATGATTTCAAGATAAATGGGCTCCCTATCAAATGTTCCAGTACAAGGAAATCATCAAGTATTTTTGAAATAGCCTCTTCATCCCTTCTAAATTTCCTCTAGGTAGGGACAAGCTTCATCGGTTCCACATCTATTAGAGAATGAATCTCAATGAAGAAATTGAAGAATTCTCCCAGCAAGTCCTGTCTAGGGTGGGAACCCCACATTTCTTGCATAGAAAGTGTTAAATTCACATTTCCTACAATGGTGTGAGCATCCCCAAAGGCACTAAAAGTTGTCAAAGGTTCCCAAAAAGGATTACAATCTGTGTATGGGCTATAAACATTTAAAACCTTCAATTGGAAACTCAATTCTTTAACTTCCATCTCTACCGAGAGAGTTGACCTTAAGGTAGATGTCAAGAAATCTTGTAATGCAGGGCTCCATGTAGTTAGCAAGCCTCTCGGCAATCCTTCCACATCCAAGGTGTAGAAGGACCAACCTCTTAACCATGGCTCAAAAGCAGCTTGGGATTTTTATCCTACAACCATTGTTTCTTGGATTAAAATTATATCTGGGCTATGGGCTCTAATGATCCTTTTGAAGGATGAAAATTTATGGGTTCCCCCTACCCCTCGTACATTAAAGGATTGGAAAATCATGGGTTAACCTCATTCAAGGATTTCCCTGCTCCAAGGGCCCTCAATATTATTTCTTTTTTGCTCCTTTTTATGTCAATCAAAACTTTGTGTTTTTATTTCAACATGTTCTATTTTCTCCCAACCATGTGGATAGATGGTTTATTATGGGAAAGACCACTCTCACTAGGATCCACCTCCTTGGCCTTGATTTTGGGTCTCAATTTGTATCCTTTACTAGAATGGATCTTAGCTTGAATANCACTAGGATCCACCTCCTTGGCCTTGATTTTGGGTCTCAATTCGTATCCTTTACTAGAATGGATCTTAGCTTGAATAAGATTCGATTTAGAACAAGGCGGGGCTAGTTCTAAGGATTTGTACCCCCCCCCCCCCAAACAACTATAGCCATGATATTATATTGAAAAGGGTGTGGGATATCAATATAAGAAATATGTTCATGGATAGGAGAAGGAATGTAAGACAAAACTGACTATTGAGTATGAGAAGGACTACATATAATGAAATTGACTAGTGTAGATGTGGCTTACACAGGTTGAAAAACACCTACTGAGAACCCCATTTTTGTCTTATGATACATCCAAATGAAATGAACATGGTTTTTATGATACAATTCCTTAAAAAATGATAAAAAGTCAATGAATACAATCCACTTCAAGGGGGAAACCTCATTTTACAATATATCCAATTCAGAATACAATATGAGATGAGATAATATGATCTTAAGACTAGGTATCCTTGGTATATATAGGAGACAAAGGGTACAACTATAATGAAAGGGTATAATGAAGGGTTTTAGAYGAAATACAATTATAAAAATATAAATGTAATAATGAATATCTAGGTATTAATAAGGGTTTTTACGCATAGCATGGGGCTTTGTCTAGGTCTTAACATGCCCCTACCCTTCAAACAAGTGKTGTTCTCAACACTTGACTAACTGTGTAAGTTTCTTCATGAAGAACTCATATTCCCATGTTGCCACTTCCACTGGTAGGTTCTTCCATTTGATGAGGTACTTCATAATTGCTTGATTTCCTAGCTGCATAATCCTATCTCAAATATTGTTTATGCTTATAGTATGATTTTCTCTTCTTCATTAATCTCTGGTAAAATATTTTGGATTGGGATATTTTTTTTGATTACCTTATTTAAATAAGAAACATGGAAGACTGGATGCACACTTGAAGATGGAGGTAACTCCAATTTGTAATCCATACTTTCAATCCTTTGCAAAAACTTATAGGGGCCATAATATTTGGGTGATAATTTATTTTCCTTCTTTTATTGATTGAGGGACATCTATTTATATGGTTGTAGCCTCATAAATACCCAGTCCCCCACTTCAAATTCACTCTCACTACAATGTTGATCTACTTTTTGTTTCATCATATTTTGTGTCATAACTAAGTTGTCCTTCAATAGTTTGAGAACCTCTTGTTGGTTACCTATGTGGTCCTCCACTGCTTGAATCTTTGTATTCCATTTCAAGGGTGATGTAATGGATGGAGGATGATATCCATAAAGTTCCAGAGAAATGGGGACATTTTCGATGAAGTATGGAATGATGGATTGTACCACCATTCTGCCAAGGGAAACCACTTGACCCATTGTGTCTATTTATTGGATGGAAAGCAACAAAGATATCCTTCTATAAATTTATTCACAATTTTATTTCACCCATCAGAGTGAGAGTGGTAATATGAGTTGTCAGCCAATTGAGTACCCAAACAAGAAAATAATTCAGTCCAAAAATTTCTAGTGAAAATTGGATCTCTGTCACTAACAATAATATTGGGGACTCCATGTAGCTTTTGAAATATTTCCATTAATGTTGCAGTTAATGTACTTTCTTTGAAAGGATGAGAAATAGAGAAAAAAGTGGCATACTTTTTCAGTCGATCCACTACTACCATGATGATGGTATTTCCTTCAGATCTAGGTAAAACTGTAATAAAATCCATTGAAACTTCTTCCCAACGTTGACTTGGTATAGCTAATGGTTTTAGGAGACCCAATGTCTTGATTGTCTCTCCCTTATTATGTTGGTAGTGTTGGAAAAAAAAAATATATGGTTCATCAAACGTATTCTAGGTTCAGTCAGTTGAGAGGTCGACCTACATATGGAAACAATTAGTTAGACGATCGACCAACACACTACACTAGTTGGTCAAGTAGTTGACATTCCTGTTAGTCAAACAGTTGAAAAAAATTCCAAGATAGTTCGGAGGTGAATTGACCGACCCAAAAATATCATACGAGTTGGATGCGTAGGAGGTTGGGTCAAGTATCCCTATCGAGCCAACTCAACAACGCGGCTTTGACAGAGTCAAATCTAACATCCAACAATTACATGTGGACAAGATCTTCCAGATTCTATGGAAGTTGGTTAGATCTTGAAGATATAAAATGTAGACCCCTTGTGTCATTTTTATCATGGTGATTGTGCAATAAATCATCTAGATCAATATGTGCAACATGCACTATGATGTTATGATCACAATGCACCCTACTTAAGTGTTGCAATGGTGTCTTTAGACACCACCATTTATCTTTGAATTTTTTGTACATATTCAATTATCTATAGTACTATTTTTTATTTTCCATGTCGTGTTCCACCCTATTCTCAAACATGGTATCAGAGCCGATGGTTTCAAATCTTGACCTATTATCTGTAAACCGTGATGAGCCATATCTATTATGTTATTGACTCTGGGCCAGTGGTTTGTTGATTGGAACTTATTGAAACATACAATTTTTTGCCTAGATATCGAAGATGGCTCTGAAGATTAATATTGTTGTTTTGAACAAGTCATATTATACAGTATGGATACCAGATATGAAAACCCTAATGAGAGAAGGATTGTGGTAGTAGAGAAAGGTTGTAATTCCAGATCCAACAAATGATCAGGAAACATGTGTTGTTTATGGAAAGAAGGATGAGGATGTAGGGGTCATCATGAACTACATATCACGAGAGATATGATTTCACCTTGGTGGAATTGATTGTCCTCATCAAGTATGGAAGAAGATGAATTTGTTGTTCAACCAATTTGATGAGATTTGTGTCATGCAATTATATAAATAGATGATCTCTCTCGATCCTCATTCTTTTGATAGAATGGAAAACTATTCGGCATGTGTCAAAGAACTATAGTTGAAATGGGGAAAAAGTGGAAATAGCTATGAGAATAAGGAAGGAAAACTCATTGAGCCAGTCCTGATGAACTTGAGAACACCATTTGAAGTGTTTGTGTTGACTTTTTGTACCAACTTACAAGCACACAAGGAAGATGGTAAGGATTACACCTTTGAATATTTCTATGGTCTTTTGATTATTGATCAATAAATACTACTTGAAGAAGGAAATATTGGTGATAAACACCAGGTCCACTTGCTCAAGGGAAAGAGAAAGATGCATCACATGGATAGAGTATGATTTGATGCCTCTACACAGAAACTTTCATACCACGACTAGAAACCTTAGAGATGGGAAGAAGCACCACAATGAAGTCGAAAGAAGAAGACATGGAAGTAATGTGGAAAGGATACACATGTGGATAAACTCTATTATAAGAAGTGAGATGATATAAATGAGAAGTTTAAATGCCTTGAAGGAAACATGTTTGTTGCACGTCAACTCACTGATAATTTCACCTTCTAGGTCATAACTTCTCAGGCCATTTTATCTCATTCTACATAGAATGAATGGTTACCCAACTTTGGGTGCACTCATCACATGGCTAAGGATTCCTCCTTGTTCACGTGGTTGGATGAAGGAAAGGAGAGAAAAATCTATGTTGCTGATTATTTTTCCTTGGATGTTGATGGCCATGGTGATGTTATTTATCGACATGGGAATATTTTCGAAGTCTATCATGTTCCAAACCTTAGTTCCAATCTATTTTATGTTTCTCAATTAACACAAACATGTAAAATTGTGGAATTTTGGCCAGATCAGTTCTATGTTTGTGATTTGAAGAAAGGTAAGTTGATTTTTGCCAACGAGATTCTTTAACTGATGGATGGTTTGTACAAGTTTTGTGACATGACTCAACCAAAAACTAAGCCAACTACACTTGTTGCTCACACCAAAGAGCAGAGTCGAATTTGGCATGAGCGACTCAGACACTTGAATTTTTTAAGTCTACATGCACTCACAACTCATAATATGGTTCTTAGTCTACCTATGTTGTTTCCCCTGAAGGATTCTATAAGGGTTGTGTGCTTGGGAAGAATCATCAAGAACCACTTGATTGTGGAAATTGTGGTGAACACATAACTTACTAGAACTGGTTCATAGTGATGTATGTTGCATTAATATGCCTTCACTTGTAGGTGCAAGGTATATTTTGACTTTCATTGATGATTTCTCTCATTTGACATGGGATGTTTTATTGAAGAATAAGAAACTTGTCTTTGAAAAGTTTAAGGAGTTTCAGTCTTTTGCTGACAAATAAATGTGGTCGACCCATCAAATGTTTGAGATCAAACAATGGTGGTGGGTATGTCAATCGAACTTTTGAAGAATACCTACTTCAATCTAGTATCGAATGGAAATGGTCGATTTCTCACACACCTCAGTAGATTGGCATCACAGAACATAAAACTTGGATGTTAATTGAAATGGTTAGATGTATTTTGTAGGCTAAATATCTTCTTCCTTGCTTTTGGGTTGAAGCAATGTATTGTGCAAAGTATCTACTCAATCACATATCGACTCAAGTTTTTCCTTCCATGACTCCATTCAAACAATGATGTTGAAATAAGCCTTTATTTGTGCACCTTTGTGTGTTCAGATGTGTTTATTGGATTCAAATTCCTGATGATTTTACAAAGAACGTGGATGGAAATAGTCATTCTTTCATCATGATGGGATACTAGGAAGAGTCAAAATCCTATCGACTGTTTGATCTTGTGAAACGAAAAATAATTATCATATGCAATGTATGGTTTGATGAGAAGTATTCTCACATCAATTTTTTGAATGCCTCCTTTGGATTGCTACAGGATGAACTCTTTGATGTTGTTTCTAACAATGGTGCTCATGTTCCATGTTTCAGTCCTTCAATTGGGAAGTTGAATTTTTTTCCTATTTTGAATCAACCATCGACCTACAATTCAACTAGTCCATCATCCTCTATCTCGAATAGCCTGCCGATTGAAGACCATTCGAATTCTGATCGACTTGCTAAAGTGAATCATAGTTCACCTCTTTCTTATATACCTAGATGGGATGCCAAGACAATTGAAACTGTTGGAGAGTCCTCCTCTAGACAACAAACTCAAAGTCATAAGTAACATGCTAATGTTGTGTTGATTACTCATGTACTTGAAACTTCTGATCATGTTTCTTATTCAGATGTTGAATGATGATCTGAATGGGAGTACGTTATACAGACATAAATTGATTCTTTGTCAAAGAATTATATTTAAAACTTAGTTCCCCGACCATAAGGAAAGAACATTGTGAAGTGTTGATGGGTCTATAGGACCAAATTTACCTTTGAAGGTGTTGCTGAGAAACATAAAGAATTCCTTGTTACAAAGGGATTTTCTCAATAAGAAGGCATCGAATACACTGAAACCTTTTCCCCCTTGCAAAGATGAACTCTGTTCAACTTATTGTTTCTGTTGCTCCTTGTTTTTGGTGGAAAATCCATCAGATGGATGTGAAAAGTGAATTTCTTCATGGAGAACTATCTGAAGAAATTTTCATGTAACAAACACCTGGTTTTGTGAAAGATCCAAATTTGATTTGTCGACTCAAAAAGTCACTTTATGGTTTGAAGCACACTACCCAATCTTCGTATCCTAAGATATACCTTTTCTTTCTTAGACTTGGTCTCAAATGTTGTGAATATGATCACAACTTTTATGTACTCCATACCAATGGAGACACCTTGATTTTTGTTGTATATGTAGATGACTCAATCATTACTGACACTAATAATAATCTCATCCTTAGATTGAAGAAACTACTTGCTGACTCCTTTGACATGACAGATCTTGGTAATCTGCATTATTTTTTGGGTCTTCAAGTATTACCACTTTGTGATGGATTTTTCATTTCTTAGTCTAAATTTGTGATGGATCTATTGACATGTTTAAGAATGGTTGATTGCAAGTCTTCCGCTACTCCTTTTTAGTATGGAGTAAATCTTACCAAAACCTGTCAAACACTCGCAGTTGATGCTACACTCTATCGACAACTGGTCGACAATATCATTTATCTTATTCATAGTCAACCTGAAATTTCCTTTGTTATTAGTGTGGTTTCTCAATTTATGCAAGACCCTAAAGAAAGCCACTAGAAATCAGTCAAATGAATTGTCCACTATCTCAAAGGTACCACTCATTTTTTTATCAAGTATTGTACTTGAAGTTTAGATTCCTTGGTTGACTTCACCAACTCTGGCTGGGATGGCAACATTGACGATCCGATTTCCACTTTTGGCTATGTGTTTCACTATAGCATTGTACCTTTGGTGTGTTCATGCAAGAAACATAAGGTAGTCTCTTTATTGACTACCAAAGAAAAATATCATGGCATCGTTCAAGAAGGTACTGAAGCAGTATGAATTCACCAACTTTTGGGAGAACTTGGCCTTCCTATTCAGACCTCAAATTCAATCTACTGTGATAACCAGAGTGTCATATAGTTTGCTAAAAATCTTGTTTCCCACATTAAGATGAAGCATTTTGAGATCTATGCTAACTATTTGAGATAGTTAGTTCATGAACATGTTGTATTTCTTGAATATTTCAGAATATATCATTAGGTTGTTGATATATTCACCAAAAATTTAGCTAAAGATATATTTATCAATATCGGTGTGATGCTTGGGCTTCAGGAAGTTGCAATTATAGGGGAGGGTGTCATACTAACATAATTTCACTTTCTGAATATCCAAAGTTTTGTGTTGATAGGGGGTGATAGAACATCAAACATTGATGGTTCATCACACATCTCTTGGGTTCATTTGGTTGAGAGGTCGAACTGCATCTTGAAAAATTCGGTTGAGCAATTGACCAACATACTAAACCAATCAGACGAGTAGTGGACGTTCCAGTAGTCTGACAATTGACCATCAGTCGAAGATAGTTGAGCGGTGGATCAACCAACCCAACAATCAACTACAAGTTGTATAGGATAGTTGGTTTGCACATTTGGTTGTCATTGATGTCAACCCTTGGAGAAGTATGGAATCCCTAGAGATGTGGTTGAGATAGATGGATAGTTAGTTGTCATTGATGAAGTGGTTGATGTCAGCATATGTGTTGGGTGCATTTGATGAAGTATACATGTAGCCGTGAAGATATGGTCATGAAACCCATAATTGATCAAGGAATAAATACATGAAGGTCAATGTATTTTATGAGGTGACAATGTTTTTATCTGTGGCATTTTAGCTCTAAAATGGTATGCCTGTTATGATATTTTCATTCGCTTTCATACCATAACATGCGACCTCAACTCTACCATAATATTTTGAAATAACACATTAACCAAAAACCTTAATTCTGAATGAAAACACCTAAATATTCATATGTTTTGAGCAAGAATAAACTTACCCCGAGGTCATATGTCAAAGTTCCCATGGAGATGACTAAAGTGGAGAAAATATATAAATGAAGACTCCTTCCCACAAGTGGCTCGTCCATCTGATGTTCTACCTTTCATAAGGTATCCCCATGCTTTCCAAACCTCTAAGTCTTTGATTTGACGAGAAAAACGTGCAATTACTCCTTAATTTGTTGGATTTCACTTATATGTATCATAATAGATGAAGTTCATCAAAAACTTGACAGAAACATTTTCTTTCCAGTTACAGAGCACATGTAATGTCAAAGATCAAAATACAATGTCCTACTATGGGAACATATGACTTTGCAAGTGTAACTTACTAGATTTTCTCCAAAATCTTTGAATTCTTGAGTCATAGAATACCTGAATTCGAGAGATCAAATAAAAACATTATCGTCTAGAAATGGACTTCTATAGAGAAAGAGCACATGTAACATAAAAAAAAAATCAAGAGACATTTAAATACTTTAACAAATAGTTTTGTAAACTTACCGGATTTATTTGAAAAACGTAAAACCTTGAGACAAATGACCTGAGTTAAGAGAAGGAAGAAAATCTTGTCGTCCAGAAATGGGCTCGTGAATAGAAAAAGCACGATAGCAAATCTTTTTAAGTTGCAGGCATCGAATGGCACACAATATAAAATATTGTGTATCTTGCACAAACATCCGTGCAACGCATATTACATTATATTTTGTTAGGAAGAAAAGTATTATTTTGACTGTGCAAATATTTATAAAATGATAGTTTTTAGACTTCGGACTTCTGCTGGAGGTTGCAATCCAAATGCACGAAGGATTCAGACATCACCCTCGATAACTTCCTTTGAAATACCCCATGATAATAATAGGCTACACACATGGGTCAATAGAGTCTTTTATAAAGGAAAATATTTCTATGACATAAAGAAAAATGAGAGCGTGAATTCGCATTTAGGAATTAGAGCCAGAAGCAAACAACGCCTCCCTTCACCCACTAGATATGGTTTGAAAGTGGGATTATGTTACCCCCGGTGGGGAATTTGGTGAAACTCAACCAACTGGAGGGGAAAAGTTCAATATTTGGGTTGTCACCTATGACAACACTCTAGTCCATCTCGATGATTTTGATAGGAAGTGATATGAAGAATGGGGAACTATGGCTCTGATCCTTATAGTAGGGTAGGTGTAGGTATTTGTTTTTTATATAGGGTAAGACCAAGTGAATTTTGAACGATCTATGAGGGAAGGAATATCTTCCCTAAAATTTACCTTCTTTCCTGCTCCCATTTTTTGAAAGGGAGGACTTATAACCCTATCTTTTTCCTTTGTTATAGATAAAGAAACATTGATTTTCCCCTAGTCCTTTTATCATATATGAGGTTTACTTCTCATCAACCTTGACTAGTAGAGACCAGGTGGATGACTTACTTATGAAAATGATTTACTTCCCTATATTTTGAAAAGAGAGATGCAGTTAGATGTACTTGCTACTATAGACAACTTATTCCTTATGAGGCAATCCTATCCTAAAAGGTTTCTTTCTAGATAGGACTTTATCTAAAAGTCAATATTTATTAGAAGATGACATTTTGAGTAGAGGGATCCTACAATAGGTGACTTTGTTTCTTGAATGATGAATGCAAAATATTCCATCTATTTCTACCATTTTCACCTGCACCTGAGTAGTGATAGTGCTGGTAGTGCATATTGCAAGATAATTGTACTAGCTTGAATGGTCTTCCCTTATGACTTACAGTTCTACAATCACTCATTCAATTGTACATGCACTAGTCCATTTGTTTAGAAAGACTTCTTGTGTAGGAACTAAACTTCATGGAACACTCTCTTATCCCAAAACATCGCATATAGAGGCTGGGGACTATGGTGCTTGAGAATAAAGGGATGTTATGGTCCAAGTTGAAGGGATCCAGGGAAGCTCAAGAACTCTTCCTAATGCTTTGGTTCAATCAAGGTAAAGGTGAGACCTAGGTTTTTCATGATAAGGGGTTTAAGAGAACATTGGGATAGGGAAACAAGGGACAGATTGTTAGGGGCGAATAATGGAGCAATATACTTTTCTCGACCCCCCCTCCCCCACTATAGATTATTTTAGGGGATAAATTTCACAAATGGGCTAATTTTCCATGGGTTTTCCCCAAAAAAAGATCTGTTAATTTCCATTTTTTCTAAAAATGATTCGCCCAAATTCCATAGAATAAAATTATTTTACCTCAAAAATAGCCAAAATTTTATAGAAACTATATAAAATCCTTAGAAATTTGAATATTTTTACCAAACTATTGCCAAACATTTTACATTTTKCATATTAAGGACTAGTAAGATTAGTCCATGTTTCTACATTTTAATATGAATTTCCATCCTTAAAATCKTCGTTGTCCACCACATTAGAATTATTGAAATAGAAAAGTGTTAGGCCCATAAGTGCCAAAGGAGTAGAGGATGATTCGACTGCTCATGACGTTGAGAGGAGGTGACTTGCTTATTCTTCGGCTTTGACAAAGAAGAAGGTAAGGGATTCTATTTCTACTAAAGACTACTCACATTTTTAATATTTTGCACAAAATCCTTGTCACTCCCAAATCTCTAATAAAAAATTTACATTGCTTAAAAATTAAAAATAAGGACTAGGCGCCTGGAACTGAGAAGTGACAAGAAGAAAATAAAGACTACGCACATTTATCTGATAAAAAAATTGTATAGTGCAAGAGTGTTGTGGGATATTCTACCCTATGGACTAGCAAGCTAGGGCTCTAAACTCACATGCAGATCATGACCCTTCCTAAGCTACTTTTAACCTTCTACCCGAATCTAAAACCCCTTTTTTCACATGCACACAAAGGAAGAATGAACCAACCTTTTTCCGACAGTTGAAGTAGATCCTCCGTTGAGCTTGTATCTCCTTGCTGCTGCTGCTCCTTCCACAAAGCCTCCTGCAATGAAGACAAAACTATGCATGCATGCTACCGATCTAGTATAGGGTTAGAGATAAAACACAAATCAAATAACATACATAAGACTCGTGTATTCGGGACGGGAAAAGAATCTTTTTCATTAACCTCAATATGAACCAACTTACAATGATTTCTAAGGCCGGTCACCGTTCCACGATCTTGATCCTAGGCTCTTCCTCTTCTTTGTCCTCCAACTGTTGTGCTTGAACTTCTCCTAAAGCTTGAGGAAAGGCTAAAGGGTTGGGACAATGATGGACTTGGCAATTTGGCAGAGTTTCTTTGCTATGATTTTTTTCACTCTTGAATA
>JASDQU010712872.1:5396-15955 GCA_032191745.1 Picea mariana
AATTCCCCAACTTATCCCATAGTTCTTTGGCTGTAGACTCTCCTGAGACATTCAACAACATCGAATCTGCCAGGCAGAGTCGAATAGTACTCCTTGATCTTCTGTCCAACTTCTCCCAATATTCCTTCGACATACCAGTAGGTGGTGTACTAGTTGTTTGTGTACTGGTAGGTTGTGTACCAGTAGCCTGTGTGCTAGTAGACAGTGTACTAGTAGGCTATGTACCAGGATCCACAACGATCCATTGTTCTTTGTCTACAAGAAGTTCCTCCATCTTTAGCTTCCATAGATCAAAAGTTTTACTGTTGAACTTCTCTATCTTGATTCTATAAGAGATTTCCATTCCTCTTTCTGCAATCAAATCACCACTACAAAAGCTCCCACTAAACCTAGGTTTATCAGAGACCCAAGATAAACTTGATCTATCAAGACCGAGCCAAAAACTCAACAACAAAGGCGTCCCTTTGAAGCCAAAAATGAGCTCTGATACCATATGTAAGTTTTAAACCTGTGAAGTAAAGCAATGCATATAGATTCTTAAGCAAAATAGAATTTAATCAATGGCTCATACACAAATTACACAGAGATTTTATACCGAAAACCCTCAACCGAGAAGACCTTTCTTATATTCATTATCGAATTTCACCATTCACCATACAATATATACAATTTTTTTAGGTATTCCGTAGATACCAAAACACTAATTCCTTAATCCGGGATTAATTTAGTAAACTGCTAAAAATAGCAAAATCTGTTAAAAATAGAAAAAATCGCCCAAAAAAAACTTTCGGGGTGCTGCCTCGAACCCCATCATCCCAGGGATAACACCTGGTGTCGAATGATGCACGTAACCAACAGGGGGGCATACTTGCCCCCCTGGGACCCCCCTAGGAAAGCGCCCGACGCACATGACACAAAAAGCACTACTAGAGGGATCGTCAGATGTAGTTGTCGAACCTGACGTGCCCACACACACACATGCAAAGAATATAACACATACCCAACAAAAGGGTTGTATAAGGAGAAAGAGCTAGAGGGGAATGATGAGGTCAAATCTCATAAACGAATGCTAAACTTGGGTTAAGAAGGGGAAGGGATTTTGGCAGAGTTTTCTTATTCTCTTGCTTGTGTTTTCAAATGAAACCCCAAGACCTCTTTTTATATGAGAAAAATATGGTTATTTGGTTTAGGGATGGTCTAAAAGGGGTAAAATGGTTAGGAAACCCTCGATAGCCCGTAAACTCCGTCGAATTCCTTGCAATTTTATATTTTTTGCAATTTTTGGAGGTAAATGCGGGCTAACTAGTATGTAGCTCGTGTATGTATGTAGGATAACTAGTATACAACACACATGTGTACGTGGGATATCATTTTAGCAGGGCGCATACATGTTCCAAAAAATGTTTTTTTAAGAAGAATCCTCAACAATATTTTGGAAAATTATGTAAGTGGAAAGACTAATGTATTGTATGCATAGATAGGAAATTTTTGGACTATAAGAGATGGCCCCTAATGTGTGAGGTCAAAATAACAACTGATGGCCAAAATACATTACAATATCTTTACCAGTGGGAAGGAATGGAGTTGAGTGAGACCAGGATGAGTGTTCGGGAGTGTGCCATCTACAAAACAATGATAATGTCTTAGAGGCAGGAATGCCCATGCTCGGGATGAACTAAGCATGGATGCCAATCAAGTACACTGCAGATCCATATCATATAAATGTCTATATAAAGTGTAGCCTCGAGAAATACACAACGGATCTACATCTCAAAATCATTCGATGATATACAAGTACAATATAATATGCATCTTCAAGAAGCATCGACGCTTGTGGTTGGAGATGAGGGAATCATAGCTCAAGCAACAACTTCAAAATATTCAACAACTCAGGTAGGAGTACAATAAGAGTGAAAGAATCACTATTCTGAGGTCTTTGTCATGTCATCAGGGAAAGACTGGAAGATATCGATCATCATGCACACAACTTCATTGATTTTTAATCTGAACCTGATTGGACTGTTGGGATGGCCGACTCATGAAATTCAAGAGACAAAATACATAATGGCTGACTCAGGTTGGATAGAACTTCCCTTGGACAAAAGCACGAAAAATTATGAGACTCAAGCAACGTAATATTAACATAAGTCTGTGATACAAGAGGTACCACAAACTCTCCATATGTTTGGAAGAGTAACCAAATGGAGGAGGACACAACTCTATGTAGCGAGAACAACTTCCTAAGGTCATACTAGACCCCAATGCTTGGTGAACAAATGAAAGGGTGTTATTTTTCCAAGGGATATTGTCTTGCTACTAAAAAAGAGAATGTATATCACATCCCCTCTTTTTGGAATATTTGATTTTTTTGTCTTTTTCAAAGTTTTAACAAGCTTGAAAAAGAATAAAATAATGCTACGTTACAAAGGAGGAACAGGTGTCGTGAGCAAGAAAACTAGTTCCAAGTGCATGGAACATACTGATGCTCAGTGCAAGGAGACATGTGTAGGATAAGGACACTCGGGAAAATTCCTCCATGGGTGAAGGTGTCAGATCGCAAAGGAAAAACATGTTGCAAGGATTGCATTTTAAGGAATACTTTGAAGGTTTAGTTAATAGCATCATGAATTTGGTATTAGGCCAAAGACACAAGAATGAGACATTCTATGTGATTAAATATGACACAACAAGACTCGTTCCATGTGAATTTTTTACGAGCCCAGATGTTGGAAACAAGCCGAATAAAAAAGAGAGGCTATTTTGGGATGAGAAGCATGCAAGAGGAAAGAGACAGCTGGTGTAACATCCCCGACCATCCATGCTGGGCCACACTATGCCAGAGAACTCTTACTGTTCTCTTCGTGGAACATACTGTAACATACCCAACATCCAACCGAGCTATGCCACATAAATTTTTCGAACTGCATGCAATTAAGATACATATGCACATAGAAATCTTGCAGAAGCATATATATAAAAACGTAGATAGAAAAATATGTTATGTAAATGCATGGTTTCATACTAAAATGACAGTAAATATATACATGCAACGTACATGAAGTACCCATAAATTTACAGACAGTTATAAACACACATAAGATAAACTCATAAATATAAGCACATAAATAACAATGCAACATGTAAATTTATCACCTAAATGGCACTTATTTTGGCAAGAATGTCACCAAATGTGTGCATACCTTCCACGAATTTCCCAACCTTAGACCACACTGTTCATCACTCTCAACAGTGAGTCACCCCCGAGCTGGGACTAAACTCCACCTGGGTAAAGGGATTCCTAACAAGGCTAAAGGCTCATGGAAAAAAGGAAAGACTCCATCTTAGGTGCCAACTCAACTAACATCCTATAGTCCCTCATTCCCCACATGCCTGTCCCACCCAGGAAGAGTGCCCCTTCTCTGCTCAACAGTCCTTCGGCTGCCCCACTTCCTTTCTGTTCTTCAGCAACAGGCTGGGCAGGAAGTCTCAAAGCATTGTAGATGCAGTTCAACACCTTTAGGAAATAAATCCCCAACAATTATCTCACCCAGAGAATTTCTCATGGGCCTAACAACCCGCCTCTTCAGTCCATCTCCCATGCTAACCAACTACACGAGCACCAAGATGGTTCTAGATACGAGTTCAGGTACCGTTATGAAAATATGAAGGATAGCTCAATGGGTGTGTGAATGCTCATGGATGATTGACTGGATGACTGAATGATGGAAGAAATCATGGGAAGAATGATGGAAAAGATGATGGAAATGAACTAAGTCCCAACAATATGTATGCATGTCCCCAACTTGACACTTGTCATGTTGGGAGCTACTTTGGCCCACTTGTCCCCAACTTTAGAACTTAGGATAAAATAATTATCCAAACTTTATATTGAATAAATATTAATATAATATTCCTTTTTGGATTAAGCTCCCTAGCTTAGCTCTTTTTCCTTAACTTTTAGGTCCCTCCCTTTCCCTAACCAGTGGATTTTAGTCCCCCATATCTTTTATCGTGGTTGGTTTGCACACAATGATGTATTTTATATTAATCATGAGACATATAAAAAAATAGGTGCACTGGCCTTTAACATCTAGGATATCCGGCCTAATCAAAACATAAGAATCCTAGATTATAATAACTAGCTCACCAGCCTATAAACAATGTCATATACACAAAGGCTTCCTGGCCTCAACATCACGCGCACTTAAGATGCTGTGTTCGGTATCTTGGAATGTGCACACTTCCTCATTTTACTGCGCAGTACATGCATGCACTATTCCATGAAATGTGCATACAAAATTATATCAAACAACTCACCAACTTACATACATTTGTATTTATATTTACAATTGGGTTCAACCTAGGGATATTACAGCTGGAAGGAAAAGTAGCATGCACACATGCATGGAAGACCTAACGACGCTAGGGTTAGGGTTTTTTTAATACATTTTAATGGCTGGTGAGACAAATATAAATAGAAGAGATAGATACATAGAGTGGGGGAAAGCAAGAGAAATGGAGAGGGAGGTGAGATATACAAAGACAAGAAGAGAACTCTAAGGAAGATACGAGTTACTGGGGATCTAGGAAGGGCATCGATCCTGAGGGTTAGATCGTAGGTTGAGGATTCTGGTGTGATCTAGTCAGCCTTGCAGGGATTGAGGAGCCTTTGGGAAGAAAGAAGACTAATATTGTAACCATGCACGGGATGGAGATTTCCAAAACTATAAAAAAAACCTTAGATCCATATCTTTGTGGACATATCCTAGGAGGGGGCGAACCATGATAAAACTATGTTATGTGACTGAATGAATGTGTTTTTGCATCTGATTAGTTGATGAATGATGAATGAATGAAGTAACTAAGTAAATATGTTGTACCATATGCATGCATGGAATGAATGTTATACTAGATGTTAAATAAACTAAATAAAGGTTAAGGTGCAGATCTCACTCAGTCTAAGGTTGCAAACACCTGAGTATTGCAGCCGCCCATAAAACTATCTTGGGTGAGACTGCGCAGTACACTCTGTATTGTGTTTCCTTCTAGGTGACCAGAGGGATCGATAGTCTTTAAGGGATTTTGTTGGGAAGCTTCTTAGTTATGAACTGGGGTCAATTTGTAATGGTAAATAGATAAAAGGGAATGGAAAACCAACAAATGGTTTTGTTGTCGGCTGATTGGAAGGATATGGGATTGAGCATATGAGATCTGCGGAAGACGTGTCAAAAGAATATTGGATCGAATGACAAGAAGGTGAGAGAATGTGAAGCTAAAAGGGGATATTGAGATCGTGTAATCCCACGAAGGCAGAGATCAAAAGATGGTTGAAGACAAAGGAGATAGAGTTTGCGCAGAAAGATAACACAAACCCAAATTTAACGTCACGCAAGTATCTGGACAAGTACATATTCACCAATATGCATGAAGTATTTTTCTATGATTTCCCACACATATTGCAAGAGTGGATCAAAATATTGAAAGAAAACCGTCTAACGAATCGGATCAGACAACTAGATTGAAATCCCAAAGAGATCATGCAGCTACAATGTGTTGATAATAAATTTATGAACACAGTAGATTTTTGGTTAGACAACATTGTTTTCAGATTTATCACAGAGTTTGCAGTTGATACAACAAAGTTGTATAGTGCAACTGAACAAGAATTCTTGAAGGGACCTCGAGGTAGGTATCTCATATCATTATATACTTCTATTAAGATATTTTTATATAAAAAATGTGTAATGAAAATGGAGTGAGACAACTAAACTTCCTTGCGTGCATGGGGGAAGGGGGGAAGCACTGACAAGAAAAGGAGAAATAGAAGGTGTTAGCACTCTATAAAATTTTTCTGGCTGATAAAAATGAAAAAAGGTAACTATTTCAACCAACTTTAGGTTGGATTCTGACCCTTCCAACCAAAGAGGGCTCTCTCGGGCATACAACTATTTGAGGTATTCAAAAGATTTGTCAATGTGTGCGCAGAGGTCAGATTCTGCCATGGTATAAAATTTAAAGGTGGTAGGACAAAACAAAAGAGAAGGGCCATTGGGAAATGGGGTCCGTTCCTGAAAACGTATGAAGAGTTATAAGCTATATATTTCTAGAGGGAACAAAGGAAACATAGGTATGATGTTCAGCCAAATAAGTAATAAGAGATGGCATAGGAAAAGAGAGGAAAAACTACTATGAGCAAAAGGAATCCAATAGAGGGAGAATATCTTGGTATAGCATTAGAAAAGGAAACATGAGGGTTGGCTACTGCAAGCAGAGCAATAATCACGAGTGAAGTTTGAACCAACAACCAAAAACACATAACAAGTATAATCGATGTGAGAAGGAGCACCAAAAAGATGAATTCCTTCTATTACTTAAGGATTATTACTAGCAGCAAAACACATTCAAGAATATGAAATACAAGAAAACATACTGAACATCAACACCGTGATGAATCTCGGCTATCTAAGAAAACCTTATTTGCTTATATTATAATTCATAAGAAATCACAAATTTATCCTGCTACAAGGGCAGGCCCCTCTCCGGTAAGTCCAACCATTCATTTATCTTTTTAACAATATATATAGATAAATTACATATGAGGCCTAAAACAGATCATCTTCCCCAAGATTCCAAAAATAGATATCATTCACAAAGGGAGCAACGTACTAAAAGTGAACTCCTACTTTCTAGGGAACGTTATAAACAAAAACTGAGATATTTGAGATTTTTATCTACGTCATCACAAAATTCTCTAAAAGATACTTAATTTATCTTGCAATTTATTTTAGGTTTGGAATTTCTTCCTTTAAAGTGTCAAGCCAATTAGGCTGGTTTTCTCCAATACCTTCAACCACTTCAACTTTAACCTCCTTCTTCCTTCGCTTACTTCTTTTACCCTTGACAGCTTGCATGTGGTATCCATATGTGTATCCATTGATGATCAAATCCTTCATGATAGGATTTAATCTAATTTCTTCACCTAACCCTGGTTCATCTGTAGGTTTTGTGTGAAATTTTGTTTCTAATATCTGCACAACAAGCCTATCTTTTTTCTTAATTGATAGTCTTGTCCTACTATTCGAATTTCCTGGTTTGTTGAAGGCTACTGGATATTTATCGTCCATTTCCTCTAGTTTGCCTGGAAACATGAGCCTATCTCTCTCAACTGTACATGAATTGGATGAATGGTTTGTTTCGTGATTATCCCGCTTTGGAATAAAACGCCAATTACCCAAAATAGAGTAATCCAACCTATGTTTTGAGTAACAGTCGACATCAAGTGATAATCATGGGATGTTGACGAAAATCCTTGCAGGGATAACAACTTATCATGTTTGACCATCAATTTCCAATGATGAGTCTTTAAATTAGTTATTTGGCGACGCTCACCTGGCATCGCATGGACGAAAAGTACCCAAACAAGTGTCTCGAGGTTATTTGATTGGCCATCAACTTGCCCTTTCCACATGTGACCTTTGGATTGAACACATTGAATGACATTTTCCATGTGATTTCGGGGAGTGATTGAGCGGTTTCGAGCTCACCCACTTTTCCCCTTGATATGCATCCCGAGGCACCACATGGCCTCGAGACGAAACCATGGTATTCTTATCGGCTCACTTTCAAGAGATTAACCTCCGTGCTAGTTCTTGGCCTGATATACTCCATTACTATTGATCTGCAGCACCCACGATATATCACCCGTCGGGTCCCATCAACTTCACTCTTCTGCCAGATTTAGCCCCGTCCACTAGCTATGGCCCTATCCTCCAGTTTATCACACTTCTGCATCGATTTAGCTTCTTGCTAAGTCCCGAGACTTGGATTTCATATAAAAATTGTTACAGTGATAACAAAAGGAGAAGGGTATAAAGGAAATAAGGAGGAGTCCTTGGACCCAATTATGATGGATGGCGACCAGATCAAGTAGATCATGGAGACAACTGAAAGGACACACATTGGAGTACCCTACCAATACAAGCTGAACACCAAGAAGAGAGCTGTATCCGTGAGGCAAGGATTGGCAAGTGATGAAGAGGAGGTAGAGGATCTCTGGGATGTGGAGCAGATTGAGGAAATATTGCACGCAACATATGAGAGGAAGATGAGAGGTCCAAGAGTGGAATTAGAAGGAAACACTCCTATCCATATCATTGTTAGTGTGGAACCCGTAAACCCATGTGCGACTAATACACTAATAATAACACCACTATTTAGACAACTGATTTTTAGGAGAAGAAAGACAGCAGGAAGTACATCTACACAGGGAACAACAACTAGGGGAGCCAATTCAAGAAGAAATAGTCAAATATCTACACCGTGTGGAGGTACTAGTTCAACATTTAAGATGGAGGGACATGTGTTACCCATGATTTTGGTCGTCATGATGATGTATTGATGATGGTGTACTCAGACTCTTCATTAGAACTTTCTCCTGAGAAAAGTTACCTTCATCTCTTTCCAGAAATCACATTTTTGAGGAAGGTTCACAGGCTGTTAATACATTTGCCTGCGAGAATGCATGATTCTCGCAAGCTGCATTAAGCCAGGGTGCGAGAAGTTCACACTGTGTGTAACTTCTAGGGTACGAACTCTTTCTAAAGAAGGGAAAAAGATGAATTCTCGAAGCTTCTAGAAGGGAATCTTCTAGAAGGATGAGATGGCATTTGAATGGTTATCTAAGTACTGGATTTCCTGATATTTTGGGATCATTATTATCCAAGTAACTAATTCATTCTCTCCTATATATTGAGGGGATTCTCATGGAAAAGGTTAGTAGAAAACAAGTTTAAGTGAGATATTGGAGAATTAGTGAAAGATTGTCTGAAGAACTGAAGCTACAGTAGCTAGGTAACTCCAGCAAGTTTATCAAAGGTGGTTGATCTTCTTCATGCAAGTGAGCAAGTGTGTGTGTCAGAGCCAAGGGCCATCGAAAGGAAGTTTGCAAAATCAAGGCTCAGGTTGTAATCTTTACTTTCCATCAATATGATACAGTAATGTGTCCCTTTCCCATGAAGTTAGTTCTACTTTATTGTATAACTCCTTGATCATATACATAGATTGACTGTTGAATAGATTGTGCTTTCTTCACTTCGGTTGGTTTTTATTGTTTTGATCTTGACTGTACGAAAGCACTGGAGCACAGCAGGAGAAACAAAGACCAAAGGAAGCAATTATAAGGTATTTTCTTTAATCGTGTCTCCTAGTACATTCAATAGTTAAAATCTAGGGAAAGAGTATCATTCTGTCTTGCTTTGTTCTAGATCTAGGTGGATCTAGGGAGATCGGTTTGTGTCCGTACTTACGAATTTATCCAATAACAAAATTGGCGAATCCACTAGGGAACCATCCCATTTTATTTGTGGCTTTTTGTGTTTTTCTGTGGCCATTTTCTCTGGTTTCATTTTTCTCCTGTCCTATCAGTCTCTGAGTCTTCAGGATATCCTGATAGACCTTCTGAGTCCAGAAGATTTTTTGAATTTTACTTCATTTTTCAAATTTTTGGATATGTTCAGGAATTCTCGCACTGCACTTCATTGCAGCTTGCGAGAATTTGTCAGGTTCGCACCCTGCTCATAGGGTTCAGTGTGAGGTTCTCGCATCTTGCTCAAAGGTCACCTATGAGAATCAATGATTCTCGCACTATGTAATATTGCTTGCCTGCGAACATTCTTTTTTCAAAATTTTGATTTTGAGTTTTTGTCTTTCTGACTACCCAGATCAGTTGGAATCCCTCTTATGGGTTTCTTGGACCATTGATTGATATTTTTCTTGCTTTAGTTTGCATGCGTGAACAGTCTTAGGGTTTTAAGGCTTTTCTTGTCATTTTTTGTCTTGACTTTCGTTTCTTGGCTTTTCTGGCAACACCATTCTCTCTGACTTCAGACTCTGAGTGTGTTTGATTAATTAAGATCCAGTGATTGGTTGAAAGTTAAGTTTCTTGTTTTTCTCATTTGCTTATTGGTTTGAAAGAACATTTTCGTTTGCATTGAGAAGACTATTTGGTTTGCTTTTTATTTTTGATTTCATTGAAAGAGTTGATTGGGTTGTTATTGATTGATTCTTTATGATTTGATTTTTTGCTCTCTCATTGGTATAGTGAGGGTCCTTTTTGGAAAGTGAACAACAAGTTTTTCTTTCAAAAAATTCTTTTCGTTTTAGAAAACTTTGAAAATCAAATTATTGAGATTGTTGAAGTATTTGAAAAAGACACAATAGAGAGTTTTCATTTGATATATGATTGTTTGCATTGACATTTGAAAGGAAATTTTGCATATAATTCATGGTTGATCTGGAATACTTCTCTCTCTCCCATATATAGGATTCATTGAACGAAAAGTAATACATTTCATTCTCATCCTTGCATTATTGGGTTAGAGTCATACAACATAAGTTTCACTTCCATTACCTTTGAGTAAACAACAGCTCTTAAAAACACTGTGTAATCTTAAAATTTATCTAGTAACTCTTTTCTAGGGCTCTTTTACACCAACATTTAGCTAGGCTAGTGCTTTGGAGTAGGAAGAGAGATACACTCTCCAAAATCTCAAAACACACAA
>JASDQU010712872.1:16055-39816 GCA_032191745.1 Picea mariana
TAAGTATAATCAAAACAATTAATTAATAACTTGTAATCAATTAAGGTTATATAATAATTAATTATAATTTAGCCAATGTTTAGGTTTATTTATGAAATTAAGAAAAGGGTCATTACATCAGCCAAAAGGCTTTGTAGTGAAGGGAAAGAAAGAGCTGGTCTATAAGATAAAGAAGTCACTATATGGTCTGAAGAAATCACCTAGGATGTGGTACCAAAAGTTTGACACATACATCCTTGGATTGGGATTTGTAAGAAGCAGGGTTGGTCACTATGTATATTCCAAGAAGGTTGGTAATCACTTCATTTATGTAGT
Organism: Picea mariana; assembly: GCA_032191745.1. Classification (NCBI taxonomy): domain Eukaryota; kingdom Viridiplantae; phylum Streptophyta; class Pinopsida; order Pinales; family Pinaceae; genus Picea; species Picea mariana. The sequence continues at coordinate 16,371 of JASDQU010712872.1, forward strand.
GTTGTATGTTGATGACATGTTGTTGGTAGGAAATAACATGGATGTTATCAAGGAGGTGAAATCACAGTTCTCCTCCAAATTTGACATGAAGGATCTCGATGTTGCTAACTTCATTATGGGAATGGAGATTAAAAGAGATCATGAAAACATGAAACTCTGGTTGAATCAGAGAAAATATGTTGAGATGATATTGCAGAGGTTTAATATGCATGGAAGTAAACCAGTCAAGGTTCCTATTCCTATAGGTGTAAAGTTATTTGCAGATCAGTGTCCCAAGACACATGAAGAAGAAGAGGACATGTCCCATGTTCTGTATGCCAATGCAATTGGTAGTTTGATGTATGCAATGGTCTGTACTAGACCATACATTGCACATGCAGTGGGCGTTTTGAGAAGGTATATGTCAAAACCAGGGAAGGAGCATTGGACGACAGTAAAGAGGGTGTTCATGTATCTTCGTGGCACTACCAGTTATGGATTGTGCTACCAAGGAAGACCAGGATTAGATAGAGTGGTGGACATACATGGCTTTTGTTGATGCAGACTGGGCTGGAGATGTGGATCATAGAAGATCTACAAGTGGGTATTTGTTTAGCCTATTTGGAGGAGCAATCAGTTGGATGAACAAAAGACATGTTGTAGTGGCACTCTCAACTACAGAAGTTGAATACATGGCAGCCACTCATGCAAGCAAGGAAGCAATATGGTTACAAAGATTGTGTTCAGGTATTGGGTTGGTACAACAAGAAGTGAGATTAGATTGTGATAGTTAGAGTGCAATATTCTTGGAAAATAACCCAGCTTATCATTCGAGGACAAAGCATATTGATGTTCAGTATCACTTTGTGAGAGACATGGTTGAGGAAAAGAAGGTGTTGCTGGAAAAGGTTGATACTTTGAAGAATGTTGCAGATTCATTAAAAAATTCTATGAGCACAGAAAATTTCTCCTGGTGTAGAGTAACAATGGGCATTTTTGCCCTGAATTGTTGACTATATAATCCCTTGGACCCTTGGATGCAAAGAAAACAACAAGTGGGAGAATGTTGGGTATGTGTTATATTCTTTGCATGTATGTGTGTGGGCATGTTAGGTTTGACAAATGCATATGATGATCCCTCTAGTAGGGTTCTCTATGTCATGTGCACTAGGCGCTTTCCTAGGAGGGTCCTAAGGGGGGAAAGTATACCCCCCCTGGTTACACGTAGTGTTCAGAGCAATGCCCCAAAAAAAAATTTTGAGTGGTTTTTGTTATTTTTAGCGGTTTACTAAATTAATCCTGGATTAATGGATTAGGGTTTTTGTATCTATGGAATACCTAAAAACATTGTATATATTGTATGGTGAATGGTGAAATTTGATAATGAATATAATAAAGGTTTTCTTGGTTGAGGGTTTCCGGTATAAAATCTTTGTGTAATATGTGTATGAGCCATTGATTAAATTATGTTTTTATTAAGAATCCATATGCATTGCTTTACTTCACGGGTTTAAAACTTACACCTTTCCCCTTTCCCAAGAGATAATTTGGTTGTCAGAAGCTAGTGTGGTATTGATGCACTTGGAGTCATGATAGAGGAGCTCGGACCTAGTTCGTGGAGCGATTGGCGAAAAAGGTTGTAATCATTTTTGTCTTGAAACTTAATAAAAGAGTTCATTCTTGTCCCAAAATATTACGTCTTTATCATTTTTTTGATTTATGCATTTATGTCTATATCTAAAGCTTGAAAGTGATAAGTAGAGATTGTATGTGTTGTAGGATTGTTTTCCTAAGATTTTTGCAGGTCAGTTTGGGAGGAGACTTGCAATCTAGGAAGTTGCAAGGCGAAAGAGGTCTGCACCAACCAAAAGGACTAAAGGTGTACCCATTAACCTTCTTTCCTCTCTTTGTTCATTTTGTTTAGATAGTTTTGGGGTAGTTTAAGGGTAGAACAGTATTTTAAGGGAAGTCGACGTTCTGTCTATACCTAAACCCAGTATAGGGGGATTTTTCCCTTAGCTCTGGTGGTATCCAGATCATAAGTTTATCTTTGAAAATATCTTTTCTCATCTTAGTTGATCAATTAAGCCATTAATTCTGGGTAGAGGGTGTTTGTTCTTCACCATGGCTTTATTCAGCTGTCTAAAGTCTATACATTGCCACAATGTTCCATAATTCGTTTTGACAAAGAGTAACAATGCTCCCGAAGGTGAAACACTTGGGTGTGTGTACCATTTCTTCAACAGTTCTTCCAACTTCATTTTTAATTATTTCAATTCATGTGTACTCATTCTATAATGTTTTTTTTTTATACTGGGGAAGATCCTAGTACTAAATCAATAGATAAATCCATCTCCCTCTTTAGTGGCAATCCTGGTATTTCTTGGAATACATCTTCAAACTCTTGAAATACTGAAAAATATTCAAGTCTTGGCCTTTTTGTCTATTCTGACTCTTCCACATGAGATCCATACAATTGGCATCCTTTCCTGAAACATTTCTTCAACTATAAGGGTAAAATCTCCCTTATAGAAATGGGTCTTGGAATTCATTTCATAGTGCTATGTTTTCCTTCTTCATCAAGACATGTAAAGGTCTTGTTATGACAATATAGGATAGCATGGTTTTGATCCAAACAATCCATTCCAATTAGGATGACATAAGATCCTAATGGGATGATATTCATATCAGCATTAGTACTCACTCCATTCATATAAGTGCACTAGGTGCACTAGCTAAACCAAACTTGACTTTTCAAACTTATTTTTCTCCAAATGTAATCTATCCACTATTTTAGGATCAATGTAACAATTACTTCCACGTGAATCCATTAAAATAGAAACATGTTGATTAATTGTATTACCTTCCACTTCAATTATATTGGATTAATACTTTTCTTGTCGATATTCTAAGGTTGCATATATTCTGCCCATGTATTCTACTGTTGTAACCTATTGGATGTTGTGCATGCTCTTCGCTTTATCTTCTCTATGAGGGAAATCCTTGTATAGGTGATTTTGTTCACACCCCCAACATTGAATTGGTGGTCTTCCTATTTTCTCGAAGGAATATTCTTTCTTTGATTCATCTTTAATAGAATGATCTTGTTGATTTTTATTAGGGTTGTTTCTATTGAAAGGAGGTTTGAATTTCGTCCTTCTCTGATCAGATTTATCCTTCTTCTTATCCTTCCATGATTTCTACATGGATTCTCTACCATTTCCTTTCTCATGCAGGTACTTAGCCTTCCTGATGGTCTCTGTCAAAATCCTAGTCTCATCATACTGAATCGTTTCCTTATAAAAGAATGAAATTCCACTTAAAAACTTCTGTATCTTCATTTGTTCATCATTGATAAATCCTACATACTTCAACAATCCCAAGAACTTCTTCTCATATTATGTCTTGGTCATGCTTCCCAGCCTTAATTCAAATAAATATTACATCTTGTCATAGAAGTGCTCTGAAAGGTAATCCTTCTAAAAATATCACTTGAACTGCTTCCAAGTGATCTTTCTCTCATTAATGTGCTCAACTTGCTTCAGTGAATCCCACCACATAGCATATTTTCCATGTAAATGGTATGTGGCAATTATTGCTTCTAGGTTTGATAAGTAGTTATGCAATTGAAAATACTTCCCGAGTCCAAGCAATCATGTTTTAGCATCATCTTCCCTGTAATGCCCCCATCCACCCAGGTCAGGCCACGATACATGAGAGAATGCTTTTGTTCTCTCTACGGAACATATTGTAACATACCCAGCATCCCACTGAGCTATGCCACATACATTTTTCGAACTGCATGCAATTAAAACATATACACATAGAACTCTTGCGGAAATATATACATAAAATGTAAACATAAAAATGCATCTGTAAATGCATAGATTCATACTGAAACAACAGTAAACATAGACATGCAGCATATACAGGAAATACCCATAAACATACAGACAATTATAACCATGCATAGGATAAACCCATAAAACTGAACATGTAAATAATAATGCAGCATGTAAATTTATTACACAATTGACACTTATATTGGTAAGAATATCACCAACTATGTGCAGATCTTCCACAAACCTCCCAACCTTAGAACACACTACTCATCACTCTCAGCAGTGGATCACCCCTGAGATGGGACTAAACTCCACCCGGGTAAAGGGATTCCTAACCAGGCTAATGGCTCATAGACAACAAGAAAGACTCTGTCACAGGTGCCAACCCAAACTAACATCCTACAGTCCCTCATTCCCCACATCCTTGTCCCACCCAGAAAGTGTGCCCCTTCTCTACTCAACAGTCCTTCGGTTGCCCCACTTCCTTTCTGGGCTTCAACAACAGGCCAGACAGGAAGTCTTAGAGCCCTGTAGATGTAGTTTAGCACCTTTAGGAAACCAATTCCCAACAATTCTCTCACCCAGAGAGGAACTGCTCACAGGCCTAAAAACCTACCTCTTTAATATCCCATGGGCCTGACAAACCACTTCTTTAGTCCAGCTCCCAAGCTAACCAGCTACACAAACAAGTATGGCTATGGATACAGGTTCAGGTATAGTGATAGAAAGGTACGGAGGATAAATGACTGAGTCAGTGTAAGATCATGGTATATCTGAATGATTGAAGGAATGATGGATGAATCATGGGTGAACAATCAAAATTGAACTAAGTCCCCATAATATGTATGCATGTCCCCAACTTGACACTTGTCATGTTGGGAGCTACCTTGGCCCACTTGTCCCCATAATTAGAATTTAGGATAAAATAATTATTCATACTTTATACTTTAATAAATATTAATATAATATTGATTTTTGGCTTAATATCCCTAGCTTAGCCCCTTTTCCTTAACTTTTATCCCCCACCCTTTCCCTAACTAGTGGAGTTTAGTCCACCATCTCTTTTATCGTGGTCAGTCTACGTGCAACGATGTATTTTATATTAATGTTGTGACATATACAAAAGTAGGCGCACTGGCCTTTAACATCTAGGCTCTCTGGCCTAATTCAAAACATAAGCATCTTAGCTTATAATAACTGGCTCACCAGCCTATAAAATATAGCATATACACAGAGGCTCCCTGGCCTCAACATCACACGCATTTAAATTGCTACGTGCGGTATCCAAGAATGTGCACACTTCATCATTTACTGCGACGTACATGCGTGCACTATGCCATGAAAGGTGCATACAAAATTATGTCAAACAACTAACCACCATGAGTAAATTTTCATTTACATTTACAATTGGGTTCGGCCTAGGGATATTACAATCCCCTTCCCTTATTTATGCATTGTCCTCAGTGCATCATGTACACATATACGACAAAATCTCAAAATCCTCAAAAAGATACGAGTGTTATGCCTGCATTGCATCCTCATGTTCCCAAGTAGCGTCCTCATGATAGTACCAGGTCAATTGGACCTTTACAATCCCTATGGCTCGATTCCAGAGCTGTTTGATTTTCCGGTCCATAATGCATACCAGATGCACTTGGAAAGCGCCTTCTTTCTCCACCTAGATCACATTCCAATCAATAACATGATTAGCATCAGGTATATATTTCTTGAGCAATGATACATGGAATACATTATAAACAGACATAGATGCAGGTAATGCAATCATATAAGCTACTGGACCAATCCTCTCAAGGATTTCAAATGACCCACAATAGTGAGATTTCAAATTTGAACAATTTCCCAACTTCAGGGAACTTTTGTTGGCCTTCACTTTCAGGAATACATGGTCTCCCACTTTAAATTCCCTATGAGTTATTCCCTTACCAGCATAGCTTTGTTTCCTATCTTGGGCAACCTTTAAATTTTGTTTTGTTTTTATCATTTACTCCTCCATTTCCCTAAGCAAATCTGGCCCAACCACTGCTCTATCTATTAGGTTATCCCAACTTACTGGTGTGTTGTACTTTCCACCATAAAGTGCCTCAAATGGGCTCATATTTAGAGATGTTTGGTACCCATTATTATAATCAAACTCTACCAAGTGTAGGTAGTCTTCCCATTTTGATGGTTTATCCATCACATACATCCTCAACATATCTTCAATCACTTGATTCACCCTCTTTGTTTTTCCATCTGATTTTGGATGATAAACTATACTAAAATTCAAATTTGTTCCAAATCCATTAAACAATCCCTTCCAAAAATTTGAGTTAAATTTTGGATCTCTGTCAAACACAATTGTCTTGGGTATGCCATGTAATCTAACAATTTCTCTCATATAAACATCAGCAATGTTGGTTGCCTTATGAGTGAGATTAACTGGAATAAAATGGGCATCTTTAGTATGCTTATCCACCACTACCATGATAGAATCATGTTGCTTGTTTGTTCTAGGAATTTTGGTGATGAAATCCATTGCTATAACTTCCCATTTCCACTCAGGAATGGGTAATGGTTGTAGCAAACCAACTGGGTGTCTATGCTCAGCCTTTACCTTTTGACATTCCAAACATTTGGCAATAAAATCAACAACCTCTTTCTTCATGCCTGACCAATAATATTGGCTCTTGACAGCTACAATAGTTTTTTGATAACCTAGGTGCACAGCATAAGGTACAATATGAATTTCTCTCAATATCATACTTTTCAATTCCTGAGAATTTGGAACATAAATTTTTCCCCTATACTCGAGAATTTCATCATTATCTAGATTGTATTCTTCAATTTTCTGCTGCAAATTACCTTCTTGTTATTTTCCCACTAATTTCTTGTATTGCAAATCTAATTTTGCAGCCTCTAAAATTTTGTCCTTCAAATCTGATTGGTACATGCTAATGGTTGTAGCATGCAATTCATGCACTCTTCTATTGAGTGCATCAACCACTTTGTTCTCTTTCCCCTTGATATGTTGTATATCAAAGTCATATTCACTTAGAAATTCTAACCATCTGCTTTGCCTAGCATTTAGAGTTGGTTGATGAAATAAATATTTCAGACCATTATGGTCTATTCTTATCTCAAACCTTTTTCCCATGAGGTAGTGTCTCCATTTCCTCAAGGCATGCACTATGGCTCCCAACTCCAAATCATGAGTGACATAATTTCTTTCATCCTCCTTCAACTTCCTTGATTCATAACATATAACAAACCCATTTTGACTGAGGACTCCACCAAGTCCTTCATTACATGCATCTGTGCATACAATGAAGTCTTCATCTAGGTTTGCAATTCTTAGTATTGGAGCACTTGTTAATAATTTTTTCAAGTGTTGGAAACTTTTTTCACAATTCAATGCCCACTGAAACTTCACACCCTTTCTTTGCAAGGAATTGATTGGGTGTGCAAACTTTGAAAATCCTTCAATAAATATCCTATGGTATCCTGCAAGGGCCATGAATGATCTAACCTCTGTCACATTCTTTGGCGTTGACCATTCTATAATGGCTTCTATCTTCTTAGGATCCACTACTATCCCATCCTTTGAAATGATATGCCCCAAATAATGAATTTCCTTCTAATAAAATGAGCAGTTCCTCAATTTGGCATACAACTGATGCCCCCTTAATACTTGCAACACCATCCTCAAATGATGCTCCTGCTCTTCTTCTGACTTAGAAAATATAAGAATGTCATCTAGAAATACAATGACAAACTTGTCTAAATATTCTCGGAAAACACCATTCATTAAGCACATGAAAACAACTTGTGCATTTGACAACCCAAATGGCACCATTGTGAGCTCATAATGACCATACCTTGTCCTGAAGGCGGTATTGCTAATATCTTCCTCTTTAATCCTTACTTTATGGTATCCTGACTTGAGATTTATCTTTGAAAATATATTTTCATCCTTCAATTGATCAAAGAGGTCATCAATTCTTGGAAGAGGAAACTTGTTATTTACAGTCACTTTATTCAACTGTTTGAAATAAATAAAAAGTCTTAATGTCCCATCTTTCTTCTTCACAAACAAGACTGGGGCACCACAATGTTATACACTTGGGCATATATACCCCTTTTTCAGAAGTTCTTCAAGCTTCATTTGCAACTCTTTCAGCTCTGGTGTACTCATTCTGTAAGGATTCTTTGACATTGGAGCTGCTCCAGGCATTAAATTTATAGAGAAATTAATATCTCTCTTTGGGGGTAGTCCTGGTACCTCCTTGAACACATCCTCAAAATCTTTCAGGACTGCATGATCTTCCAAATTTGGCACCTTATATTTAGGTGTCTCTTCCATATGAGTTGCATATATTTGACACCCTTTTCTATAACATTTCTTCAGCTGCAATGCTGAAATTTATTTGATGGTTACTGCCCTAGTAATTCCCTGAACTTTCCTTAGACTCCCTTCCTCATCCAAGTAAGTAAATGCCTTGTTATGACAATCTAGGATAGAATTATGTTGTTCCAACCAATCCATCCTAATTAGACAATCATAGGAACCTAAAGGCAAGATGTTCAAATCTTCCCTGGTGTCCAGTCCTTTCATGTCCATAAGACATGACTTAACCATCTCATTAACTTTTCTTTTGGCTCCGGTAGCCATCTGTACCAACCAAGATTTTCCATGCTTGCTTCTTGGCAAATGAAAACTTTCCACCATCTTAGGATCTATATAACTATGACTAGCTCCTGAATCAATTAAAATAACAATGGTTTAGTTGTTGATCATACCTTCCACTCCAATCATATATGATTGATACTATGCTTTCTTGTTGTCCAGGGCTGCATAAATCCTTGGAACATTTCTGCCCCGTCCTCCATTGTTTCAGCTTGTTGTACATTGTGAATAATCCTCACTTTTTCACCTCTGTGTGGACAATCTTTGAACATATGATCTCCTTTACAAACCCAACATTGTATAGGTGGTTTCCTTGGCCTTTGACCCCCTGTCTCAATTGTTTTTGGTTCTCTAGAAGTTGGTTTTCCCTGAGTATTATTTATGAAGAATGGTGGCTTAGCTCCCTTCTTCCTCTGATCCACCTTGAATATATTTTTTTCTTCCCAAGATTTTTGGAAAAATGGCCTTGCTTTTTGCTGATCATATAGGCATTTAGCTCGCCTTATGGTCTCCTTCAATGTCTTTGGATCATCATACTATATTTTTCCACTAATGAATGATGGGAATCCACTCAAATACCTATGAATCTTAACTATCTCATCCTTGATGAAAGAGACATACTTCAACAGTTCTAAAAACCTTATCTCATATTCATCTATGGTCATACTCCCAATCTTGAGTTCAAAGAACTCTTTCATTTCCTTGTCATATTATATCTTAGTCAAGTATTTATTCTCAAAATACTTCTCGAATTCCCTCCAAGTAACACTTTTCTCCTTAATGTGTTGCACTTGCACAAGCTGATCCCATGACATGGATGCCTTTCCCTTGAGTTGATAGATGGAAATTCTACCTTCTGCATGAGAAGAATAATTATGCAATTGAAAATACTTTCTCATGCCCAACAGCCATGTCTCTGCGTCTTCATCCTTCTTGTTCTTACCATCAAATGTAGGATCTTTGATTTTGTTCATTTCTCCTCATAGATCATCCACCTTGGACTCCTTATGCTTCCTAATAGGGGATGGACTTGAGCTGCTATGCGGTATCTTATTGGAATGCCTCTAGGAGTGGTGGTGATGTCTGTTAATACTCCTTGCTCTTCTTTTCTCATCAGGAGGCTTGTGGCTTCCTGATTTGCTTGAGCCACTCTCCTTATCCAATTTCTTTTCTACTATGTTCAATCTCTACAATAAATTCATGTTGAAGTCCTCTTGTTGCTCCCTGTCTCTCATAATCCTTTCATTATTAACTTTATGGATTTGGACATCCTTCTGCAAATTTTTAATGGTCTCTACCATATTCATGTTTTCATCCCTTCCTTCTCCATGACCATTGGAGTTTGTTCCTTCAATTCCCAAATGGACATCCATCCCTCTGATTTCATATTCCTGGATGTAATTCCCCTATGCCTCTTCCATTAATATGAACTATGTGTTGATATTGAATTGATCTATTTGTTGTTAACTCTACAAAATGTGCAACCACCAAAACTTTGTCCGACTAACTGTTTCAACAATTTCATGAAATATGAACCATTCTGGTTCAATAATATATATTAGAATTCTCTCTTCTTATTTCCCAAAAATTTGAATGCCAAAATAAATTTCATGGGTAAATAATAATATTATAATGTCCAACACCTTTCCAACGCCTGATCCCATTCTCAATTCTAAGTCTTGAGCAAAAAGTTATGGTTATTGGAAAATTGCCCATTAATTGTTTTGTTCACTCTTCAACTTGGCGCAAATCTGCACTGTAAATATGCAATTTCGCTCCTAATCCATTGGATTTTTCGTAGAATCTCAATTGGGCTTCCTAATATACATATTATGGACATTCTGTCCAAGTTTCACCTCATTCTGGTTTCTTGGCTGCTAGTTACAGCCTGTTGAAGTTTTGGGCCAATTTGTGTTTTTGGTCTGGAATGATACAGGTACCTTATTTTCCATATTAAACACTTTTAGCATGCCTAGAAATTTAATTCAGATCTTGGAATGTATTATATGGTTCAATATATTTCCATTGACTGTTCCTGCACCTCAATATCATTCCAGAGAAGAAAGTTATGGCTCTTTGAAGTTAGATGGGTCTTAAAATTTACCCTCCATTGTTTGTGTTGTAACTTTCTCATAAGAGCTCTGTTTGATGAACGGTTTACACCATTAGAAAGATCTCTCCAAGATATTTTATTTGAGCTGTAGAGACAAAGTGTACCTTGGTACATCGTACACTCTGTTTTCGTGGTTTTTGAGTATCTAAAAACGTTGTTAAGGCCCTCAAAAACGCATTGCAAAAAGATGGTGTTCGAACAGTATAAAATGTCATGGAAATTAGTTGGTATTTTGTTGTTGTTCACCATCCAACGACTTCATGCGCCCAAATTTCAACTTGTACACCCATATTTATCATGCGTAGCAACACCACAAGGTAAATCGTGCTCCGCACACCTTTAACCACTATGCATCACTTCTCTGTCGTGCCAATAACTGGCGCGCACTACTTTTGTGTCACGCACAAATATCCACCATGCGTAGTTTTGGTTTCTATAGTAATACCTGTTGTGCACAGTTTTTGTATTTCACATTGATATTCTGCCTGCATTTCACTCTACGCGTTGCACCATGCCAAATTTTAGTGTGCCCCCCACCGAATACCAACACTCTGCATGCACCATTAACTAAATTGTCGCGCAACAACATATACCCATGTTGTGCACACACCAATCAAAACTCCTTTGTGTTCTGCCAATACTGCGCACACCATGCACACCATTATTATGTGTGTGCACACTGCGCGCACCTTAATATGTGTATGTACACCGTGCGATGCTAAGTTTAGCGTGCGCACTTGCATACCAACATTTTTCTACGCAACACCAAAAATTAGCCCGCGCATCGGCACATAAACATTTTTCCACGCGGTGCCAAATTTTAGAACGCACAGCCGCACACCAACATTTTTCCGCGTGGCACCAAAATTTACATATCACAAGCTTTTTACTGCGCATCATGCATTTTTAGTGCACCCAACTACGCACATTCATTTTTATGCGCATCAATTCCTTGTGAACTCTGCTGCAGAAAATGGGGCTTTTGCTTAACTTTTTTCCCCAATTTACCATAGACATTCCGCAACTATGAAATTTGTCAAATTTCACCCTGATAACAACAATTCAACCTCTGCGACACCAAATATTTGTGGGTTGACATTTCTAGAACGAATTTTTCCACACTCAATTCATGAATTGAGAATTTTATTTGCTAATCTTGCTCCAACTGTCATGGCTTCAGTGTAACTTCAAATTCGACCAATTCCAAGTCCGAATTTTTTAAAACAGATATTATATCAATAATATCTCACCACATGACCGAATTTCTCAATTTTCCCATGAATTTACCAACCGAAATTGGGGCTTTTCCCAATTCCACGTCGTTGCTTCTAAAATTTACCATGGATGCTCTATGACTTGATATTTAGTCACTTCAAAATCAATCCCCTGTGAAATTTCACTTCAACTCAACTTGTTCGACCCATCGAGGTTTAGTGTTGAAAATTAAAGCTCTGATACCATATTGTAATGTCCCTGGCCACCCAGGTCGGGCCACGATACATGAGAGAACGCTTTTGTTCTCTCTGCGGAACATAATGTAACATACCTAGCATCCCACTGAGTTATGCCACATAAATTTTTCAAATTGCATGCAATTAAAACATATACACACAGAACTCTTGCAAAAATATATACATAAAACATGAACATCCAAATACATCTGTAAATTCACAAATTCATATTGAAACAATAGTAAACATAGACATGCGGCATATATAGTAAATACCCATAAACATATAGACAGTTATAACCATGCATAGGATAAACCCATAAAACTAAACATGTAAATAATAATGCAACATGTAAATTTATCACACAATTGACACTTATCTTGGTAATAATATCACCGACTATGTGCAGACCCTCCACAAACCTCCTAGCCTTAGACCACGCTGCTCATCACTCTCAACAGTGGTCCACCTCTGAATTGGAACTAAACTCCACCCAGGTAAAGGGATTTCTAACTAGGCTAATGGCTCATAGACAACAGGAAAGACTCTGTTATAGGTGCCAAATCAAACTAACAGCCTATAGTCCCTCATTCCCCACATGCCTATCACACCCAGGAAGTGTGCCCCTTCTCTGATCAGCAGTCATTTAGCTGCCCCAGTTCCTTTCCGGGCTTCAGCAACAGGATGGACAGGAAGTCAGATCCTCCTGTTGGCACAGGGGTAGACCAAGGGTTCAACGCTCAAGAGCACACCAATAAATCCCTAACTGTCGTCCCTTTTGACAACACCTATGAAGCAGATGAAGTCTCACCCAAGGTAGAGGCAGGGGTGGTTGCAGGACTCAAGTGTCTGCAACCTTAGCTGGGACATAGATTTGTGATTATATCACTTACATAGTACTTAGCATAGATCATTCGACAATATTCAACCCTTAATATACTTCATAGATAGCACAGAGCATCGCAACATTCACTTAGATCTAAGGTATTTCATCACTTAGCAACAGTAAAATAGATCAGATCCGGTAGATCATCACTAAGCATCTTCATACATATCATATCTAACATTCACACACTTCTGAGAAGCACAAAGCATAAGTAAATCTATCTAAATATATCAAAGCACTTAGAAACAGATGGGATAATCACATCAAGTCGAAGCACAAAGCATAACACACATATTTACATGGTTCACCCCACCCTGGGGCTACGTCCACCAACTCTTCTTCTTTATTACCTCTTCAATTGGTTACAGCATAGAGCTACCAAAAAACTTCTTCTCATAGGACAAAATATATGTGTAGCTCGCTAGATCCTTCTTCCTTGCTCTACATCACAAAGCCTTGCACAACGAATTGCACTTAGCTCTGCAAGCCTCTTACAGTCATGCACAAACCACTTACAAAATCTATTAGCACTTAGCTTACATCACATACACCCCTATATCCTCTGATAGATGCGTAGATATCTATTTATGCATTACAAAAGTGGGCCTAAGCAGGGTTAAACCCTCGGGACGACATCCCTTTTCCACTACATATTCCCAAAAACCCAAAAGTGGGTCGAGATTCCGTAATCTCTGCTTCATTTGGCACTCCATCTTCGACAGACTCTGGAAGTCCCAAAAATGGTCAAACATGACCAAGTATCTCCCAAAACGTTTTCAAGAGCCAACAGGCCCCCAACACTCACCTGTGACTTGTCTCGAGTCACTATGTTCTGATCAATTCTTCCTCGAATGCCTCAAGCTTGGCTCGAGCTGCTTCGACCTATTGTTGTGCTACGACCTCTTTCTCGGTAAACTTCTAGATGAGTGCGTCATTGACGGGTCCCTCTAGGCATTGTTATGATGCACTCACAACCTCTTCTAGCTCTATTCCTCGGCTTTCAACTTTTGTGAACAACTGACATGCCTTATCTTTCACCGATTGAATTCGTTGAGTCACTTCCATCACTTTGCTCTAGATCGTATGGATTTGTTGTTGGACTGTGTGTTTCTCTTGAGATCTCTTCATTCTCTCTACGGGTGATAGGGCCTTCAGCTACGTCTGTAGATTTTAAACTTCATACTTCGCCTCTTAGAGTTGGGACTCCAATTTATATAATTTTGGGTTTTTGGTGAGGTTCTCATATGTCTGGGCGTTGTGGCTACTCAACTGCTTACACTCCAAGGAAAGAGATTTCAGACTGTCAACTGCATTGCGGGTAGTTATTTCTCTTTGGTATTTGATCTCCTGTGGGGTCTTAGGTACTACGTGAAGCTCTAGATCTACAATGCACTACTAGATCTTCTAAATTACTCCTTCTAGTTGTGCCACCTGTTGTGGAACCCGTTCTTCTGTCTGTACTTCGACGATGGTAACAGAGAGAAGTTCTTTGTTGACCCTTTATCTCGAGTTTCTCTGTGAGCAAATTTTCCTTGCTTTGTTGTAGTTCAACTTTCTCTGCATCCCATTTTGCTTGGAGAGAAATATTTTCTCATTCTGACATGTTGCACTACTCCATATGAACTCCCTGTACCTTTGTTAAAGCTTCAGTGGCTTGTGTTGTTTCTTCTTGAGCCCGTCGAAGGCGAGCTTCAACTGTATCAGCAATTTGGTGGAGTTGAGTTAGCTCATCCCCTGGTTCTAGTGTTCCTATTGTCAAAGGTGCAGTGGAGACTGCATGGCTAGACTGTAGTGCATGTTGCACCCCTTGGAGTTCAATCTCAATACGAATATACATCTGCTCCTACTTTGCCTCCTGTGTCTCTACTATCTCCAGCGTGACATTGTTCGAGGCTGCAACGATGAAGTTGAAATCGTCTTGGGTCAGTGTGGTTTGCATCTTAGTCATGGAATATTTGGACTTCTTCTGGGAAGAAGGTTTCTAAGGTGAGCCATTCCTCTTCTTCAAAATCTCCTCTTCGTCTATGCGCTTCTGTTTGACTTCTTCTAACTCTTCACCATCACCCTCTTTCTCTGGCGTGATGGAAGCATTATTCACAAAGGCACTACTTAAGTCTTTCACTTTGTTGATCTTCTGTCGCATGCTAGGTCTGGGTAGATCCTACGCAGTTTATGGACTGTCTACATTAGAGATGTCCATAGGGTCATCTGGAACAAGGAGGTCCATCGACCATTCCTTTGTGATCTCCTCCAGATATTCTCTTGTTAATCTATAATAGGACTGTAATTGTTGCTTGTTCTCGTCAGCGCGCGTTGTGATGTAGAGAAAGTGTTTTTCTGCACTAAACTTCATCAAGGGTTGAAACCTATAGAGGGTGTTCGGAGTGATGCACAGTGTAGACTGGATAGCTACTTTCAATTGATTATAATATGAATGAAACACATCATTTGACTTCCATTATTTATTCATATCATTGGAGTACCATAGGGTACTGAACTTTGTAGACAAAGGTTCAAAGGGTTTGATGTTCGGGAAGGTCGCACCTTCCATCATTTCCCATGCAATGAATGTAATTAGTATGAGAAGCTATATGAAATGGAACTCATACCCTTGGTCCTGCGCTTCCCTGCAATCAAGCTCGAGCTGGTTTACAAGGTACTGTGCCCAATTCATCTATACACCCTCTGCGCACTTCCCTGCGAGGTCGACTACGAATCCGGTCACTTGGGTGGACCGGTTCTTCCGAACTAATTTCCCAGCAATTAGTTGACAAGCTAGGTGCACTGCATCATTCTGGATAGAGGCTATCTTGTAGCCTTGTGTTCCTTTCTCAACATCACCATACGTTTCTTTAATCTTATGCGCTAATTCTCTGTCCGTGGTTTTTCCAAGATAAAAATCCTGTGGGTCAGGGCCTTTCATGCTTAAGCCTGTGATTTGATTGATTAACATCAGATCCACTATTATGTGATGGTTTAACCATAAGTAACCTCTATGGTAACAAGATAGCAGTAACTTGTTGGTAGCCAATTCAATTTTTTCTTTTGCCCTATAAGCTGCCTACACCTATGTCTTATGAACTTCAAATTGTCGTTGCATTTTGCAAATAGACGATACTTTCATTTCTTGCGACACTTGCAAATTGGTCTCCATTTAGTTTTCACGACTGTAAGCGTGAAAACTCCTCTATCGTTATTTGAACTGTAATGGTCTTTTATTGATATTCTGAGTGGCACTTACCTTTGGTTTATTATGTGGCTGAAAGGATTTTTGAACCATGCCTATTTGGACGTTCTTACTTTGATTGCGCAACTTGATTTTATTAAACTGATAAGGCATTGAGCATATGGATTTATGTTTTTTGAAACTTCCCTAGTCATTGAATTACATAGGGGTCATGGTTTATTTTTGTTTTTATATATATAATGTGATCCTTATGTTAAAATTTATATAGCTCTTGGCTTGTCAATTTTTTGAAATCGATTGTCACCATGTTTTAAAACCTTTGATTAAAATGTTTGATTATGCAATGGCGCATTGGTTAAACATTTGGGTTTAATTTTACATTGAATATTTGTGGTTTGAAATGGTAAATGGCGCATTGGTATATCGTTCATCGTTTGATTTTTGGGTTGGATGAATAGTATGGTTTGAACTATGTTATAATTGTTTCAACAGTGGGTTAATTCGCCGGTTGTACTTTGCCATTACTATTTTGCATTGTAGTAAGTGATTCCACCACCCTCGCATGCGTACATTAATGCTTCCCCTTTGATCGTTCATAGCAGTTAGACCAAATGACTCTGCTCCTGTGTGCTGGTGTTTTTGACCAAAACCCTTACCATGTGCTCGCACCATGGCTCCAGTCGTGAGGGATGAACCGAATGGCAGCCAGGCTCTGTTGATGTTCGACAGTGCCCGCAGTGACCTTGAGGAAGTTGGATGGCTCCCTTTCATGTAGAAATTTTATGGTTTTAACCTCTGCGTTGCTAGGAAATTCGCTTTAACCTTTGATGGCTATTGGGCCAAGGTCGGGGATGTTTAATTGCAAATTGATGAGAAATTTCTAAGTCTTGCTACGGGTTTGCCTGCCACTGGACAACGATGGTCCAAGAACTCCAAAGTGGAAGAGGTCCCTTGGACTCTGCTCTTCCAGTCGCGTAAGGTTAGCTCCTATGATAAGGGTTTGCCCGTGACCATGCTGAAGCAGCGTTGGCATGAGTTGTTGATGATAATCAAACAGTTTATCACCTGCGAAGGTCGGTACGGGTTTGTTTTATTACACCACCTTCGTTTTCTTATGGTTTTCATGGGATTTGAGCTTAATATGCCTTATTACTTGCACAGAAGCCTGTTTAAAATTCCTAAGAAATACAAAAGGAACCAGGATGATAACACCCTTTTTCACTATGAGCTGGTTAAAATTATTATCGTCTGTCATTTGGGGTTACACGGAGACTGTTGGAATGATTTTCTTGCTCGCAATGATTTTGAGGATTCGAATCCTCCACAGGACGAAAAACCTGTGGTGACTGAGAACAAAGCTATACCCCCAGTACCCTACAGTGTTCTTCTACCTAAACCCTTACCCAACTCACCTATCGACCTACCCCACTCTGTGACCAAGGATGTCGAAACTGTTAAGCCTGTGGGAAAGAAACCCAAACCCAAACCCACTGCAAACGCCAAAGGAAAAAAGAATGCCCATCTAATTTCTCGGATGGCAAGGAACAAGCCGAAACCTCCTGTCAATCCTGACCCTATTGTATTAAGTGAAGACTCCGACTTGGAAGTGGAGCATTTCCTGGCTAGTGAATATCCCTATTCGGAAGGTCTGTGTGCCAAACCCTCGTATGACTTCGTGTCAAACCTACCACCTTGCTTGCAAAACGACCCTAACTACCCAGGCATTAAGCTGCCTTGTGAAACCCCCGGACATTCATCTAAACCCTCTCCTACTCTGTCGAAGCCTACAGTGTCATCCTGTGATCAATGTAGCTCGTGGTTAGAGAGGTATTATCTTGATGTGTCGATGCTACAGTCAAAGGTTAAATCTTTGGAGGACTAGGTTACACGGCTTACCCGTCAAAAGGATGAGCTACAGACCACTGATAAGAGACAAAGAACGACAGGCTCCATTTTGTTTAAAAATGTGGATTCGGCCACGGCTGTGGTGAATTCTAAGCTGGCGTAATTGGATAGCCTCATCACACAGGTATGTGTAATATCAATCATTTTTTGTAAATAGTATGAGTTTATATAACGTTTCAAATTTGTTTTGAATAGCTCTGTTCAGCGTTGATTGGTTTCGTTACATTGTATACTCAGCCTTTCTTTGACTGAACAGAATTTCATTTCCCAGTTTAGTTTCAATTGATTTGGTATGTATTTGAGTTGTTTGATTTAGCCAAAATGAATGCTCTGTTGTCGATTAAAGTTGTTTGATAGACACAAGTTGTTTCTCATATTTTGTTCCGAACATAATCGCATTTCGTTTTGATTTCATTATAATGTATACGCTATGTTTGGTAACAATTGTGATATGGTTAACTATTACGGTTTTATGTCCATATGGCTTTCGACCAATTCGAATACAGTTTGGATTGTTTTTAAAATGATTCTATACAAATTCACCCAAATCATGAATGGATTCAATTCGTAACGGTTATGTGAAACCCAGCCGGTTAATTCGTTTTGGTTTGCTGTTAGAACGACCAAGTTATTGGTTGGATTTGTAATGAATATTCTGTTACAAGTTGATTTGAGGAACGAAAGTGACTATACCCAGGATCACGATTTGTTTCTATATTTAACTCAGTCACGATTTGCTTCGATTGTTGCCCAGTTTACGATTATCACTTCTGTCGATCTGATGATAGTTGTGATCACCATTTGATCTTGCCTGTTGACTATGTAACGCTCAGTGATTGAAATCTATGGCGAATTTTGGTTGATGTTGTTATATTTACCCATAATCATAACAGTCTTTCCATCTTTGTATTTAATTAAAACAACATGAATCTTATGCTACATTATTATAGCTATAACGAATGGATTCTGGTTGTGTTGGATTAGATCGTATCACACATGATATGACTCACTATGGATTTCATTTGATATGAAACAGTCTTGTTACTGTTTGACCCGATTTTATGGTAAAATGAAATAGAGTATTCTCACCCCTGTTTCGATTAAATAACTTTTGATTATGTTTTATATTGAATGATAAAATCATTTGAAGCATTAGTAATTCATTTTTAATGTTTATTGAAAGAAAATTGGATTTGATCCTTTTAAAAAGATTTGATTTGATTTCTATCTGGTCATGTATGTTATTTTAGACTAGCTACAGAATCAGATGATTCTGTAGCTAAGTCTGTAGGATTATATTTTTATTATTGTGCTACTAAAATAGCTTTCTAACTTGTTGATTTTGGTCTATTGCAGATGAATTCAAAATTGCACTGGATCTGATGAGCAGTTAGGGGATATTTGAAATATTTTACTTGCATTTTGATTTCCTAGTTTAGTTGATTTTTGGGATATATCCCAGATTATGTAAAACAGTTTGATATTATCCACAGGGAGGTTTTACCCTATGGACAGACTTATATATACTTATGATTTTTGTAATAATGTTCATCCTCATTCGTGGGAGAACAAGGATATGGAGTTTTAATACAGACTGAGGCAAAATTTGGTGTTTTGTTACAGCTTTAGCTTCTCATTATATCAACATTTTGTTTCATGTTGTGTATATCAATTTGTATCTGGTTAATGACTACTTTAGCTATCTTAATCATGTGCAAATGATATAATTTTAATCACTGTAATCCATATCTGATTTCTTCCAAGCATTTAAAAACATAGCAATTGCTTAGTTCAGTTTGTGAACGACAGATTTCTCTTCTTCATGAGTTGAATGATTAAATATAGGTTTTTGCATAATAGGTTTCCCTTATTGCAGAGATTTATAAATCATATAGTTGTTATGATTTTTTATGCCTTGTTTGTCCTGTTAACAATTCAAAGAGCAGCGCAACTTATCATTTACGAGAAGCTTTTGGATTAACCGGTGCGAGTTTACTGCCTCCGACCAGCTTCGAAGTCATCATACGCAGGACAAATTAGGAGCACCTCTAGGTCAGTTAGTCGCTTGTGTGTTTACAATTTTTATTAGTAGTTTAGTTAGAGTTAGTATATTAGATCGTTTAATTTCAGTAAATATATTAGATCGTTTAATTTCAGTAAATTTGATTTCTTATTCATAAAATCAAAAAATCAAAAATATCTCTGGCTGTCTTATGACAGAATGCATATGAGTTTTACAAGTTTTATTTAAATCTGCCAGTTGTGTATATTGTATATTTGTGAATAAGTTGTATTATATTTGCTAGTTAGACGGTTTATTGTTAGAGTTAGTGTAATAGTAATTAGTAGAATAGTTAGTGTAATTTGTATTTAGTTTTAGTTTATATTGTAGTTTGTTTTTAATTAGATTAGTGTATTAGTTTGTTTTTATTTATTAGTTAGTTTAGTTTCTTGTATTTAGTTCTAGTTTGTTTTATTAGTTTTAGTTAGTTTTAGTTAGTTTTATTAGTTTTAGTTAGTTTAGTTTGTTTTATTTGTTTTAGATAGATTAGTTAGTTTAGGTTAGTTTTCTCTTTGGTTTTTCTTAGGACCTTAGAGCGGCCAATGGAGCCGTTAAACCCGTCAGGGTGGTTCATTCCAAACGGCTTGGGTTATTTAGACAACCCCGGACCGGTTCCACTCTCTCAATTGACGGACGGACAATTTCGCTCGTCAACAAATGGCGCTAGAAGGAGGGCCTAAACTTAATTAATGGCACGAGGCGGTCACAAGACTGCTCCCCCCCCCTAATCGATCACCTATAGTGACTAGAATCTATTCACAAGATAATATTCCCCCTCAAATAGCAACTACTTCAACCAAAGATCTGCAGATCACAGTTGAGCCAGTAACCCCTAATCCTACAGGTGGTGATACCCAAGAGATTATCTGTCAGACTCTTATTAAAACACATAGTGCCTTAGCTCGTCTTAGGCAACGAAACCGTCCATGGGGTCAACCTTTAGACTTCTCTGATATTAGAGAACAGTTAGGTGACATTAACCTCTTTGTGAATCCTACAGATCCAAACACAAATCCTATTGCAGGAGGATCTGGGATACCTCCTTCACCACCTCCCTCATCTCCTTCCTCTTCTGGAGGAGATTCCTCTTCAGACGAAGGCAACTCACCTTCTCAGCCTTCCACACCCACTACCCCAATGGCACATCAGAACAACCCTGCTAGACCCTGGTTGGACCAGGATGCTGTAGCTGTACTTGGAGCCTAGCACCCTTTACCTAAACACCCGGAGAAATGGCTTCCCAAGTTTGATCCCGATTCAAAACAGATAGCTGGAGATCATATCAAAAAATTTATGTTAGCCATCAGTCTCCATAATGTTGAACATGAAGACGTTGTCTATAGGTTGTTCTCTTATACTTTTGAGGGTAATGCGTCCACATGGTACTTTTCCCAACAACCCCATACAATAGTGTCTTGGGAAAAGTTTGAGTCATGCTTTTTGGAAAAATTCAGAGATGGTAAACCTTGGGAAGTCTTAGTCATGGATCTTTTGAGCTTAAAAATGAACCCAAAAGAAAAAGTTAAAGATTTTAATCAAAGATTCTTAATGCTTAAAAATCGAATCCCCACAGATTTTATGCCTGCTGAGAGTCTTGTAATAGATTACTACACTAAAGCTCTACATCAAAGTATAGCTATTTGGTTCAAACGTTCTAAAAAGGCCACGTTGTTAGAAGCCTTCGAAGAGGCTACTCAGACTGAAAAATACATACTTAGCCTTAAGGACTCTTCTAGCAACGAAACTGAGACTGCTTCTTCTTCCAAAAAGAAGATTGAAATTCTCCCCAGACCTACACAAAGAAAAACACAACCTGAAAACTCTGATTTGAAAAATTTAACTAAAGTTGTACAAAAATTGTCTAACCAAGTTATAGATTTAAAAAGGTCGACTGAAGAAGCTTCCTCGAGTAAAGGACCCTACAAACCCCCTTTCTGAAATCCTTTTCCTACCAATCGACCTAACCTAAACCCCGAAGGCTTGAACCTAGAAAGTTTGCAATGCGCTCTTCAGACAATTCTAGAAGCCCAAGATAACTTGGTGCCTCCTGAAATCCCTTAGGAGGAAGTCGAGCAGGAAACAGTTCAAGAAGAAGAGTCTTCTCCAAACATCTTTGGACACTTCTCGGATAGCATCTTCCAAGCTAACTTCAAGACTGTTCACCCTTATAACACTAGGAGTAAGACAACAAANTTTTTGTTACAGAAGATGTTGCAAAATATTTCAGAAAATGGCAAGAATGGTAACTCAAATGGTAGCAAGGTTGTGCAAAGCAAAGTGCCGCAGAGGACTTCCACTAAAAACAATCCTGATCCTCAAGATAAAGGAAGCCTTCCTATAACTCCTATAAATAATAATGTAAATAATGTGAATAATGTAGATAAAGTAGCATTAGAAACTGCGAGTAAGAAACCACAAGCTACTACTCTAAGTACTCGCAAGAATGTACCTCCTTTTCTTTTAACTTTCGAAATCTTCAATAGAAATGTGCACAATTATATGGTTGACTCAGGAGCATCATCAAATGTGATTCCTTGGTCTGTCTGCCAAAAGATTAATGCTGAAGTAGAACCATCTTCTTTGAAAATCATACAACTTGATCGAACAGATGTTAAAGTTATAGGCGAACTAAAGAATGTATTGATTAGATTATTGTCTAACCCAAAGGTTCATCAGGTTATTGATATAATTGTGGTGGATATTCCAGAAGTGTATGGTCTATTTTTGAGCAGGGACTGGTCGGAGCAGCTGCATGGTTACTTTGCCATGGACTGGTCTCACTTATGGCTTCTAGAAAATGGTAAGCCCAACAAGATCAGAGTGAATCGTGAGCATTACCTTAAGTTCACAGTCACAGATTTGAACGACCCTAATGAACCATACACACCTCCTGTTGATTCACCTGAAGTCCAAGGGATGGACACCTTCTTCGGAAATTTCATGGATGAAGTTTCACCAATCAACAATCCACAACAGCAATCCGAGATCATAGCATATGTGCAACCAACAGCTTCTACACAACAGATTCATGATCTTGATGGAAACCAAATTTGGTCTCTATATTTCGACGGTTCCAAGTCTAAAGAAGGAGCTGGTGCAGGCTGCATCATTATCAATCTGACAAGTAACAAGACATTAATGGCTTGTAGACTAGAATTTGAATATATGAACAATATCGCAGAATATGAGGCTTTACTGCAAGGTCTCAAAAAAGACTTGGACATGGACATTCAAAATCTGGTTGTATTTGGCGATTCTGAAATAGTGGTCAGACAGGTAAGAGACTCTATACATTGTCTTTCCCCACATCTCAAAAGTTACCAGTCTGAGGTATGGA
>JASDQU010712872.1:43497-57472 GCA_032191745.1 Picea mariana
CGTGACTTACTGATCTTAAGACTGTTATTAGTTTTCATCTTTTAAAACATCGCTGGAAAAGATGGTAAATGATGATGTTTGTACGATTTTTTGGTCGCTGTTTTTGAGTTGAAATTTTCTTTGTTGTCCTAATCTAATTTTTTTTCTTTTGACAGAGATAACTGCTTCTACCAGTGTGTCGCCATTGTTTGCAGCCAATTCACTTTTTTCTTTTTCCCTATAAGCTGCCTACACCTATGTCTTATGAACTTCAAATTGTCGTCGCACTTTGCAAATAGACGATACTTTCATTTCTTGCGACACTTGCAAATTGGTCTCCATTTAGTTTTCACGACTGTAAGCGTGAAAACTCCTCTATCATTATTTGAACTGTAATGGTCTTTTATTGATATTCTGAGTGGCACTTACCTTTGGTTTATTATGTGGCTGAAAGGATTTTCGAACTATGCCTATTTGGATGTTCTTACTTTGATTGCGCAACTTGATTTTATTAAACTAATAAGGCATTGAGCATATGGATTTATGTTTTTTGAAACTTCCCTAGTCATTGAATTACATAGGGGTCATGGTTTATTTTTTTTTTTATATATATAATGTGATCCTTATGTTAAAATTTATATAGCTCTTGTCTTGTCAATTTTTTGAAATCGATTGTCACCATGTTTTAAAACCTTTGATTAAAATGTTTGATTATGCAATGGCGCGTTGGTTAAACATTTGGGTTTAATTTTACATTGAATATTTGTGGTTTGAAATGGTAAATGGCACATTGGTATATCATTCATCGTTTGATTTTTGGGTTGGCTGAATAGTATGGTTTGAACTATGTTATAATTGTTTCAACAGTGGGTTAATTCACCGGTTGTTGTACATTGCCATTACTATTTTGCATGGCGGTAAGTGATTCCACCACCCTCGCATGCGTACATTAATTCTTCCCCTTTGATCGTTCATAGTGGTTAGACCGAATGACTCTGCTCCTGTATGCTGGTGTTTTTGACCCAAACCCTTACCATGCGCTCACACCATGGCTCCAGTCGTGAGGGCTGAACCGAATGGTAGCCAGGCTTTGTTGATGTTCGATAGTGCCCGCAGTGACCATGAGGAAGTTGGATGGCTCCCGTTCATACAGAAATTTGATGGTTTTAACCTCTGCGTTGCTAGGCAATTCACTTTAACCTTTGATGGTTATTGAGCCAAGGTTGGGGATGTTCAATTGCAAATTGATGAGCAATTTCTAAGTCTTGCTACGGGTTTGCCTGCCACTGGACAACGATGGTCCAATAATTCCAAAGTGGAAGAGGTCCCTTGGACTCTCCTCTTCCAGTTGTGTAAGGTTAGCTCCTGTGATAAGGGTTTTCCCGTGACCATGCTGAAGCAGCGTTGGCATGAGTTGCTGATGATAATCAAACGGTTTATCACCTGCGAAGGTTGGTACGGGTTTGTTTTCTTACACCACCTTCGTTTTCTTATGGTTTTCATGGGATTTGAGATTAATATGCCTTATTACTTGCACAGAAGCCTCTTTAAAATGCCTAAGAAATACAAAAGGAACTAGGCTGATAGCACCCTTTTTCACTATGGGCTGGTTAAAATTATTATCGTCTGTCATTTGGGGTTACATGGAGATTGTTGGAATGATTTTCTTGCTTGCAATGATTTTGAGGATTCGAATCCTCCACAGGTCGACAAACCTGTGGTGACCGAGAACAAAGCTATACCCTCGGTACCCTACAGTGTTCTGCTACCTAAACCCTTACCCGACTCACCTATCGACCTACCCCACTCTGTGACCAAGGATGTCGAAATTGTTAAGCATGTGGGCAAGAAACCCAAAGCCAAACCCACTGCAAACGCCAAAGGAAAAAAGAATGCCCGTCTATTTTCTCGGATGGCGAGGAACAAGCTGAAACCTCCTGTCAATCCTGACCCTATCGTATTAAGTGAAGACTTTGACTCGGAAGTGGAGCGTTTCCTGGCTAGTGAATATCCCTATTTAGAAGGTCTGTGTGCCAAACCCTCGTATGACTTCGTGTCAAACCTACCACCTTGCTTGAAAAATGACCCTAACTACCTAGGAATTAAGCTGCCTTGTGAAACCCCCAGACATTCATCTAAACCCTCTCCTACTCTGTCGAATCCTACAGTGTCATCCTGTGATCAATGTAGCTCGTGGTTAGAGAGGTATTATCTTGATGTGCCGATGCTACAGTCAAAGATTAAATCTTTGGAGGACCAGGTTACACTTCTTACCCATCAAAAGGCTGAGCTACAGACCATTGATAAGAGACAAAGAATGACAGGCTCCATTTTGTTTAAAAATGTGGAATCGGCCACGACTGTGGTGAATTCGAAGTTGGCGTAATTGGATAGCCTCGTCACACAGGTATGTGTAATATAAATCATTTTTTGTAAATAGTATGAGATTATATAACGTTTAAAATTTGTTTTGAATAGCTCTGTTCACCGTTGATTGGTTTCGTTACATTGTATACTCAGCCTTGCTTTGACTGAACAGAATTCTGTTTCCCAGTTTAGTTTCGATTAGATTTTAATTGATTCGATTGATTTGGTATGGATTTGAGTTGTTTGATTTAGCCAAAATGAATGCTCTGCTGTCGATTGAATTCGTTTGATAGACACAAGTTGTTTCTCATATTTTGATTCTGAACACAATCACATTTCGTTTTGATTTCATTATAATGTATACGCTATGTTTGGTAACAATTGTGATATGGTTAACTATTACGGTTTTATGTCCATATGGCTTTCGACCAATTCGAATACAGTTTGGATTGTTTTTAAAATGATTCTGTACAAATTCACCCAAATCATGAATGGATTCAATTCGTAACGGTTATGTGAAACCCAACCGGTTAATTCGTTTTGGTTTGCTGTTAGAACGACCCTGTTATCGGTTGGATTTGCAATGAATATTTAGTTACAAGTTGATTTGAGGAACGAAAGTGACTATACCCAGGATCACGATTTGTTTCTATATTTAACTCAGTCACGATTTGTTTCGATTGTTGCCCAGTTTACGATTATCACTTCTGTCGATTTGATGATGGTTGTGATCACCATTTGATATTGCCTGTTGACTGTGTAACGCTCAGCGATTGAAATCTATGGCAAATTTTGGTTGATGTTGTTATATTTACCCATAATCTTAACAGTCTTTCCATCGTTGTATTTAATTAAAACAACATGAATCTTATGCTACATTATTATAGCTATAACAAATGGATTTTGGTTGTGTTGGATTAGATCGTATCGCACATGATATGACTCACTATGGATTTCATTTGATATGAAACAATATTGTTACTGTTTGACCCGATTTTATGGTAAAATGAAACAGAGTATTCTCACCCCTGTTTCGATTAAATCACTTTTGATTATGTTTTATATTGAATGATAAAATCATTTGAAGCATTAGTGATTCATTTTTAATGTTTATTGAAAGAAAATTGGATTTGATTCTTTTAAAAAGATTTGATTTGATTTCTATCTGGTCCTGTATGCTATTTTAGACTAGCTACAGAATCAGATGATTCTGTAGCTAAGTCTGTAGGATTAGATTTTTATTATTGTGCTACTAAAATAGCTTTCTAACTTGTTGATTTTGGTCTATTGCAGATGAATTCGAAATTGCATTGGATCTGATGAGCAGTTAGGGGATATTTGAAATATTTTACTTGCATTTTGATTTCCTAGTTTAGTTGATTTTTGGGATATATCCCAGATTATGTAAAACAGTTTGATATTATCCACAGGGAGGTTTTACCCTATGGACAGACTTATATATACTTATGATTTTTGTAATAATGTTCATCCTCATTCCTGGGAGAACAAGAATATGGAGTTTTAATACAGACTGAGGCAGAATTTGGTGTTTTGTTACAACTTTAGCTTCTCATTATATCAACATTTTGTTTCATGTTGTGTATATCAATTTGTATCTAGTTAATGACTACTTTATCTATCTTAATCATGTGCAAATGATATAATTTTAATCACTGTAATCCATATCTGATTTCTTCCAAGCATTTAAAAACATAGCAATTGCTTAGTTCAGTTTGTGAACGACAGATTTCTCTTCTTCATGAGTTGAATTATTAAATATAGGTTTTTTCATAACAGGTTTCCCTTATTGCAGAGATTTATAAATCATATAGTTGTTATGATTTTTTATGCCTTGTTTGTCCTGTTAACAATTCAAAGAGCAGCGCAGCTTATCGTTTACGAGAAGCTGTTGGATTAACCGGTGCGAGTTTACTGCCTCTGACCAGCTTCGAAGTCATCATACGCAGGACAAATTAGGAGCGCCTCCAAGTCAGTTAGTCGCTTGTGTGTTTACTGTTTTTATTAGTAGTTTAGTTAGAGTTAGTATATTAGATCGTTTAATTTCAGTAAATATATTAGATCGTTTAATTTCAGTGAATTTTATTTCTTATTCATAAAATCAAAAAATCAAAAATATCTCTGGCTGTCTTAGGACAGAAAGCATATGAGTTTTACAGGTTTTATTTAAATCTGCCAGTTGTGTATATTGTATATTTGTGAATAAGCTGTATTATAAATGGTAGTTAGACGGTTAATTTTTAGAGTTAGTGTAATAGTAATTAGTAGAATAGTTAGTGTAATTTTTATTTAGTTTTAGTTTATATTGTAGTTTGTTTTTAATTAGATTAGTGTATTAGTTTGTTTTTATTTATTAGTTAGTTTAGTTTCTTGTATTTAGTTCTAGTTTGTTTTATTAGTTTTAGTTAGTTTTAGTTTGTTTTATTAGTTTTAGTTAGTTTAGTTTGTTTTATTTGTTTTAGATAGATTAGTTAGTTTAGGTTAGTTTTCTCTTTGGTTTTTCTTAGGACCTTAGAGCAGCCAACGGAGCCGTTAAACCCGTCAGGGTGGTTCATTCCAAACGGATTGGGTTATTTAGACAACCCCGGACCGGTTCCACTCTCTCAATTGACGGACGAACAATTTCTCCCATCAACATAACTTGACGCATGCATTCACCTCCTGGTGTCTGCCAAAGTGTGGGATCTTCATAACATTCAAAAATGTGGACTGCGCAAGGTTATGTGTCCAAGGCTGGGGGATAATCTTTGAATTCTTTCCCTTTGTCTTCGTCAAATACTTATGCAGGGGGAGCATACTATAAACTTTACGGTCTCCAAGGTTGAAGTCACTAAACTTCAATGTTGTTATCTTATCCTGGTCTATGCGAACTACGTGTATCCCTTTGGATAGGTATGCCATGACCAAGGCATAGTCAAAATCTCTAGGCACGCTATCTCTGTTCACTGCGCTGCTCAGAGGAGGTATATACGTAGTTATGATGCTTGGAATCAACTTAGCATTCGTGATATCGTCTTTATGCTTTGTTCTTGTCTCTGTCATGATTCTGGAAGTTCCTGCTCTGTGAGCAGTCGATGGAGAAGCTTGGACTCCTCCTTTCACTGATGCTTGCACACCTACAAACATCCTTCTTTCCGACATAACATTCTCGGTCCTGAGATCAACGAGTACTTCCTTCGCAGATTCTTCAAGTGCGCTAAGATCCTTGGACATATGCTCTCAGGGTTAATAATATTGGGTTCACGAAGTAATGTAGACACGAAAATAAGATGGAAAGTAAGGTCGTAATGATCACTGGACAATCTTAACCAAGGTTGTGAGCTCAAATTCTCGATTTGGCAAAAGTGTTCTTCATGCATGGTGCAACGAGGTAAATAGGCAACTCAGCAACGGATTTCTTACAACGTGTATGATGTTTCATTAACCCTTGTTCTATCTGTTATGGCATGTTCCAACGGTCAGGTGGCGAGCCATAAATGTTTTTCCAACCATTTGGAGCATCAGTCGAGTGGATATATCATCCCCAACGGATATATTTCTTCACCACGACGAAGTGACCTATGTCATTGTTCTGATATCTTGACGAAGCTCAAATTCTACAAATTTTCCTTCTGCAATCCTCCCTCTGGAACCTTCTATAATTTTTCAATATTAGCCCTTTTCCTACTTAGCTTCCTAGCCTTCTTTCCAGTGAGATTCGTCTCAGTATTCTTCTTTCTATTATGATTCTTATCTTCTTTAGATATAGTTACTATGCGTTGTTGGGAATCTTTCAGGGTTAACATCTCTTCTACATCTTTAGTCTTCTGAGGGTATTCTAGTGGTCTTGTAGCTTCAACATCGGAGTCTCTAGGGTCAAATAACTCTGATCCATTTTCCTGTTCTTTAATCAATTGAGCGATCCTTCTGGTCATGAAATCTTTTAACTCTTGTTTTTTCTGTTCTGAGGCTTCTTCTTCTTCTTTTTGTCTAGCTTGATCTCTTTCAATCCAAGGTTTCCCTAGTAACATGGTAAACAGGGCATTGTTTTCAATAAATTTGATAATCTCAAAATCTTCCTTTGTCGAAGTTCCATTGACAGTCGTAGATATCTGAGCAAGCCTCCCACATAAACTTACCAGCTTCCCTATGAATAGACTTATTCCTCCTAGGGAAGGGATCATAGTAGGTCTTCCTATAGCTTCCCAGGTTCTTTATGGCATAATATTCACTTGTGTCTCTTCATCAAGAACACAATCAATGTCGAAGTCCCCTATTCTTGCTTCAATGCATTCTTTTTCTTTGAAAATATCTGATAATATGACATGTCGGTGGTCATTCAGGGTCTCCTTCATTTGTATCAATACTTTCTCTGATTCTTGTTGAGGTTCTACCTTTTTTGGATCTGCCTTAGGGTTTTCTTGGTTCAGATTCATTCCTTCAAGCTTAGTGATCATTCTAGGGCAATCCAATACTTCATGGTCTAGAGCTTTACAACAAAGACAACTAGGCCTTCTGCCAGGGAATTCCTTAGCAAGATGTCCTGGTCTTCTGTAACTATAACAGAGGCTTAATCCTCTTTTTCTTTTAAATGATCCCCAACCTCTTCTATATTACGCATTAGGATCATAGGAGTTAACCTGAAACAAATTCTTTCTAGGATCCTTCATCCATTTGTTAGTCCAAACATTCTTTCTATGCATAGGTATAACATATCTATCATTATTCTTATCTTATTTATTCATATCAAACCTTCTTTCATCTACTAATACCCTAGTTTTTAAGCTAGGATAGAATATATCAAACATACCTAGATCCATGCTTTAGAAACAAAAATTTCCACTTTTCTTACTTTTACAGACTACAAAGATTTCAGATCTTGCTTCTTTAACTATTCTTACCTCTATCAGAGTGCAGATATTACAAATCTTATCTCTTTTCTTCGGATTGGGCTTCTTTTCTCAGCACAGATCCTATAAATCGAGTAGGGTACTCCACGCCAAGGCATAGATCTATGCACAAAGATTCCTTTTGCACAAGCCTCTTCTTTCTTAGTTCCCAGTAATCATAGTTTCAGGTCCCGACAATGGAACCATTTGTTGGCACAGGGGCAGACCCAGGGTTCAATGCTCAAGAGCACACCAACAAATCCCTAACTACTGGCCCTTTTAGCAACACCTGTGAAGCAGATGAAGTCTCATCCAAGGTAGAGGCAGGGGTGGTTGTAGGACTCAAGTGTCTGCAACCTTAGCTGGGACACAGACCTATGATTATATCGCTTACATGGTACTTAGCATAGATCATTAAAAAATATTCAACCCTTAGTATACTTCGTTGATAGCATAGAGCATCACATCATTCACTTATATCTAAGGTATTTCAGCACTTAGCAATAGTAAAACAAATCAGATCCAATAGATCATCACTAAGCACCTTCATACATGTCAGATCTAACATTCACACACTTCTAAGAAGCACAAAGCATAAGTAAATCTATCTAAATATATCAAAGCACTTAACAACAAATGGGATAAACACATCAAGTCAAAGCACAAAGCATAACACACAGATTTACATGGTTCACCCCCACCCTAGGGCTACATCCACCAACTCTTCTTCTTTATTACGTCTTCAATCAGTTACAACATAGATCCACCAAAAACCTTCTTCGCACAGGACATAATATTTGCGCAGCTCACTAGATCCTTCTTCCTTGCGCTACAACACAAAGCCTTCCACAACTCCTTATAACGACTTGCACTTAGCTCTGTAAGCCTCTTACAGTCATGCACAAAGCACTTACAAAATCCATTAGCACTTAACTTACATCACATACATCCCTATATCCTTTGATAGATGCCTAGATATCTATTTATACATTACAAAAGTGGGCCTAATCATGGGTAAACCCATGGGATGACATCCCTTTCCCATTACATATTCCCAAAAACCCAAAAGGGGCCCAAAAGTGGGCCGAGATTCTACAATCTCTGCTTCGTCTGGCGCTCCATCTTTGACAGACTGTTGAAGTCCCAAAAAATGGTCAAACATGACCAAGTATCTACCAAAACTTGGTCAAGGGCCAACACCACCTCTTCAATATCTCACGAGCCTGACAACCCGCTTCTTCAGTCCATCTCCCAAGCTAACCAGCTACACAAATAGGTATGGCTATGGATACAGGTTTAGGTACAGTGATAGAAAGGTACGGAGGATAAATTACTGAGTCAGTGTAAGACCATGGTATATCTGAATGGTGGAAGGAATGATGGATGAATCATGGGTGAATGATCAAAAATGAACTAATTCTCCACAATATGTATGCATGTCCCCAACTTGAAACTTGTCATGTTGGGGGTTACTTTGGCCCACTTATCCCCATTTTTATAACTTAGGATAAAAGAATTATCCATACTTTTTACTTTAATAAATATTAATATAATATTCCTTTTTGGCTTAAGCTCCATAGCTTAGCCCCTTTTCCTTAACTTTTATCTCCCACCCTTTCCCTAACTATTGGAGTTTAGTCCCCCATATTTTTTATTGTGGTCAGTCTACGCACAACAATGTATTTTATATTAATGATGTAACATATACAAAAGTAGGCACACTGGCCTTTAACATCTAGGCTCTCTTGCCTAATTCAAAAAATAAGCATCTTAGCTTATAATAATTGGCTCACTAGCCTATAAAATATAACATATATACAAAGGCTCCCTGGCCTCAACATCGCACACACTTAAATTTTTGCACGTGGTATCCAAGAATGTGCACACTTCTTCATTTTACTACGTAGTACATGCGCACACTATGCCATGAAAGATGCATACAAAATGATGTCAAAAAACTCACCAGCTTGAGTACATTTGCATTTACATTTACAATTGGGTTCATCCTAGGGATATTACATTGCCTTTATCTTTCACCATCAAAGGATGGTGGCTTAATCTTCCTCAAATCTCCTTGCAAACTGTCAAATTCATGTCTTCTTCTTTGGTGCCTAACAGGAGACACCTCTGGACTACTCATGGAATCTTCAAATGCACAAAATTTCCTCATTGATTAATGTGGTAAGTGATTTCTATGAGTTATGTTGGAACTTATGGAATGACCATCCCTTTTGTAGTTACCTATTCTTCTATGATATCTTCCTTCTTCCTCCTACCTTGAGTCTGATCCATTTTTTGCTTGCCTATGTAACTGATTTAGGCTTTGCATCACTTGATAATTTATCTGATTTTTTTCTCTCATCAACCTCTCATTGTCTACTTTACAAATCTGCACTTCTATTTTTAGTCTTCTCACGGTCTCTATTAATGTTTTTTGTTCCCCTCTACTCTTGTGCCCATTTGATTTTTTTCTTTGCTTTACCAACACTGATACTTTGACCTTTGGATTATTTATCGTGAATGAAGTCTCCCCCTCCTTCCTCCATTTCTTGAATATGCATTCTTATCTTGAACTTATATGGTTATACTCCCTAATTCTGCAAAATGCTCATGTAAACATTTTGTTAGAATTATGCATATTATAGGAATTTTGTCAAATAATGTTATAGGTCTTTTTTCTGCTTAATTCATGAAGAAATATATCATAGTTATCCAAATTATAATAATTGCAGGATATTCTCATCTGAACCATGTTTCCAACAACTATACTCATGTCTCATTTTGATCTCTGAGATGAAATTTATGGCTTCTTGGAAAAACCACTTTCACCCATTTTGTGCGTTTTCTCCACTTATGCAATTTTATTTAACTATCAACTTTTGTCAACTGCAGAAGAAAACATATCAGGAACTAGAAAAACTTTTATATGATACATAGATAAAAATATTGACAAGGTATTCATATAAACTCTCATATTTTCAATCTAATACATCAATCAAAAACTACAACAATTTGGAATATGCAACTTTGTCATTTTTCACCCATTTTTCCAGACTTGGAATTTTTAGCAAAACTGGCTATCTCACAATATATAAACTTCTGAGAAAATTTCACTTTGTTTTTTTAGCAAAACTAGCTATCTCAAAATATATGAAATTCTGAGAAAATTTCACTAAAACAAAGTTGTTTGTCTCAATGAGTATATAAAATGTTTAGTAAATAAAAAAATTTAGATTTTTTTTTATCTAGGGTCACATTTTCTGCTCTAAAAATCTCTAAAATCCCCAGAAAATGGCCCAGAATAGTGGATTTTGGCCTATTTCAATATCCCCATTCCAATCCCCTTAGGATTTATTCAATTATTTCATGGGTTATTTGCATGTTTGTTTTCTATACTCTCTAGAATATTTTCATCTTAATTTGGACCCCTACCAATGATATGGACCCATATATTTAAAAACCATTATTTTTCTTTTTCTGACAAATCCAAGAAGAATTGGACAATGACCCTCTCTAACACTTTTGTAGATCTCCTCTTTGAAAAGAAAACCCATATGTTTCATCTAAATCCAACTTAATATGCTCAAGTTATAAGAAAATGGCTCAAGACTTTTTTTTGAAACTGTGGAACAATTTTGCCTAAGTGCAATCTACACCATCATTCTCAAATTGAAAGCATTTTGAATCATTGATCTTCTTTCTATCGATGATCGATGATCTAGGATCAGTGATTTCCTTTGCAAACTGTTGTGCCTCTTTTGCCACCTAGATGAGAAAAACAGAGGTGCTTACAAGCTTAGTTGGGTTAGCTAAGCAAGACAGCTATAAAGGAAAGGGTTAGAGAAAGAAATATAAAAGAACTAAGAAATAAACTAAGAAATAAAATAAAAACTAAACTAGTGAGCATAAGGAAATAAGAAAAAAGAAACTAATAAGACTCATGTCACCAATGGCAAGGTTTATATTAGTGAAATAAAACACCAAGAAGAAAGAGGACTATGAGTCCCTTCTTCCTCAGAGGGAGGGCTCTTGGACCCCCACAAATAAGCTCTTCTTACAACTTTGAATGAAAATGGTGAAAGAATTCCAAGCTAATCCACTCAAGGGGTGAGATGGATTGCCCAATGTAATGGTTCTAGTATACTCTTGATGAGAATAGAGGATTCCTCAAGAGAATAGTGGCAGCATAACTTTGCCATTGAATTACTTGAAAAATGAAGTGCACCCATGGCCTTGTTTTATAGAACCTCTTTGAGGTATTGTGCAACCAGCTTGTAGTGTGAAAAGAGGCTAATTAGGGAATTTTTAGGTCTTTGACCAGCCACCCAGTAGGATCCAGTCGAGATTTGGGTGTCAAATCAACTTGGAAGATGAACCAGAAGTGGGTGGGAGGCTGACCAATCTCATAAATGCATCATTTTCAGATGTGTGTGGCTTTTAGTGACCACAGTCATGCATCGGGCACATGTGCACTTTTCCTGCATTTCTGTTTTGCACATGTGCGTGCGCGCCCTGTGTAGTCATAACGTACTTTAATTTTATCACTGGTTGTATAGTTTTGGACCTTTTGGAAATGCTTTTGTGGTAATTTTGGTCCATGGGTGACCTCATAACTGTTTGAGAATGATGGATTCTTGTAACCATTTGCGGACGAAATTTCAGTGATAACAGAAACCAAACATTCCCACCAATCTTCCCAATGCTTGATCATCGACCATCGACCATCGATCGTTTTTCTCCATAAACCAAAATTCATCCACAAATCATGTTGATGCCAAACCATTGGCCATCAATCATCTTATTCAAAAAACTAAGATTGTTCACAAATGTCGTTGAACCACAACTATCGACGATCGACCATCCCTTCGTTGACATGAAAACTATAATGACATGGCATGACATGTGGATGTTGATGTGTCATGACACATCATCTTGAGGAATCAACTAGGATGACATGGCATGACAGATGGATGTTGACATGGCATGACACATCATCACCCTCTTTTCTCCATTGACCATCAGAAGTTTCTCTTGGAAGAATATGAACATCGCACTAATTTTTTCTATGCCCGATCATCAGCCATTGACATTCTAAGATGTGTCTTGGATGAACTTTGATGTTTCATCAAACTCATCAATCTGCGACCATCAAACATCGACGATCAAAGGTTTCTCCTGGAGAACTTCAACGATCTAACAAAACTTGTCGATCCTTGACCATCGATTGTCTACGATCGGAGATTTATGTTGACATATTTCAACACTTAACAATTTCAGCAAAATTCCTCAACGAATCTAGATCGTCGATCTACCTTATTTTCCCAACCACCGAAATGAATCTCAACTGTTGATTTGCTAACTTTCTCAAAATTTGAAAACATTACGATTTTTAAATTTTTCAAGAATGAATCTAGGTCGGTCATCAAGATCCAATACGATCTTAGCCGTCAATTATCTGAAATCTTCCCCATGCTTCAAAAGCCATTAAAATATGAATTTTTCAACCTTCTAAGTCAAATTCAACTCTGCAACTCTGTAGATTGAATACATTAACTTATCATATAATTTTGAATTATTTAAAACTCAAATTTTCTCACAAATTTGAGGATCTTCTTTCTAATCTTCCGTCGTTTTCCCCAAATTCGCACAGACCAAAATTGTCCACAACGAATTTCTCAAATTCACATTCATTTCAGCCCATAACAATTCAATATTTGAACCATAAGCTTTGATACCAATCTATAACATATCCATCCACCCATAGGTCAGGTATGTTACTCCCAAAAACCCACTTCCAAACTAATTTCAAACTCTTATAGCAATTAATTAATAAATATGCATGAAAAAAACATGATAACATCACATGCAATAATAAAATTTCATGCTACAACATAAGAAAATGAATATAATTCCATGCATAACAATAACTAGCAAGCATGCATATTATAACATATGAATCTCAGAGACAATAAATAATACACAACAGAATTAAATATATAAGCAGAGAAACACATGACAGAGAGAACTTATCTTAACCAAAAACATTCACCAACTGGGTGTAGATCAAGGACGTTTAACCCAACCATAAACACTATTGTTCCAAGTCTCAACAACAGGTCACCCCTAAGCTAGGGATATGAATCCACAAGGTTCCAGGGTATTACTTAGCTTCCCAAACCAGTTAGCACTCAAGCTCTCACAGGTTCCTCAACACACAACAATCCAAAGTACACCAACTCTCTTCTCTCCATCCTACACAACCCAAGAGAATGGACCTCCTTCTTTTCCACGCAGTCCCTTAGGCTATCCACCTCCTTTCAGGGCTCTAGTGCATCTGGTCAAGAATCTCCATGTTGGGACTCTCAGGACTTGTAGCTGTGAATAAAATTTAGTACATGTCAATGCATCTCATGCATGTAGGCACAAATTCATGGTTGGAATACACCAATCATTATTTTTTCCTTTCCCAACCAATATCAAGGATGAATGAGCAATAATGAATTATTGAAAGAGTGAATGGAGAGTGAACAAAATGAAGAGTGTGAACAATGAATAATGAGTGAACCCCCAAATAATGAAAAGATGGATTTATATAATTACTTGAAAATCAAGAACCACATGGTCTTTCCCAAGAATCACATATAACCACTTCTCTCCATTAAAACAATTATGGGTATATAAAATATGATAAAATGACTTAGCCCCTCAAGCCCCCTCTTTTGTGGAATGATATCCTCCTATAA
>JASDQU010712873.1:7039-19883 GCA_032191745.1 Picea mariana
ATATATATCAGTGATTTCTCCATATTTATGTGCCAATGTGTTTATCTGATGTTGTTGTTGCTTTATATGTTTAAAATTTTGAAAAAAATGAATATATTTTGTATTTTTTAATGTTTGTCGTGGTTTTCTGATTTTTTGCCGACTTTTGCCGAAACGATTTTTTTCGGACCCTCGCTGACTTTTTGCCGATGCCGACTTGATCAACACTGGTGAAACTTGCTCAAGAAGCTCAATAAAGCCCCTCCTTTGCTGGTTTTCCCCACACTGGTGTTTCCAGGGTACTTCCTATGTTGTCCAATTTATGTGTGTGATTTCTGTGTATGCCTCTGCTGATTATATTCTGATTTATAACTCAGCTGTAGGTAATTTTCATGATTTCAGATTTTATATCAGCAAACATAATTTCGGGTTTTTAAGTATATCATTGGCAATTATTTCAGTGACCGAAGTATAGGTAAAAATCTGTTGGGTATGTGTTATATTCTTTGCATGTGTGTGTGTGGGCGCGTCAGATATGACAACTGCGTTTGACGATCCCTCTAGTAGTGCCCCTTGTGTTGTGTGCCCCCCCCTGGTTATGCGCAGCGTTTGGGGCGCCCTGAATTTTTTTTTTTGGGCGGTTTTTGCTATTTTTAGCGGTTTTGTAAATTAATCCCGGATTAAGGGATTAGGGTTTTGGTATCTACAAAATACCTAAAAACATTGTATATATATTGTATGGTGAATGGTGAAATTCGATATATAAATAATATAAGAAAGGTTTTCCCGGTTGAGGGTTTCCGGTATAAAATCTCTGTGTATTCTGTGTACAAGCCATTGATTAAATTCTGTTTTGCTTAAGAATCTATATGCATTGCTTTACTTCACCGGTTTAAAACTTACAAAATCAACATGGTATTAGAGCACAACCTCTGAGTACAGAAAGAGCCTAGTGACTTGCTGTTCAGACTAGGAGGTGTAAAGTCTGTCAATTCTGAATAAAAGGTTTTCCCGGTTGAGGGTTTCCGGTATAAAATCTCTGTGTATTCTGTGTACAAGCCATTGATTAAATTCTGTTTTGCTTAAGAATCTATATGCATTGCTTTACTTCACCGGTTTAAAACTTACAAAATCAACATGGTATTAGAGCACAACCTCTGAGTACAGAAAGAGCCTAGTGACTTGCTGTTCAGACTAGGAGGTGTAAAGTCTGTCAATTCTGAATATATCTTGGCAACGGTTCTTGTTCATGCATAGAAGTATGCAGAGGTTACTGCTTATTATGATTTGCAAATGTTGAATATATATTCTATTTTGAAGTGAAGATGTGATATTACTTATGATTACTTCAGAGCCTTGTTTCTCAATTATACGAGATTAAGATACTGGCAGATGAGGCAACTTTAATGGTTCATAAATGGCTTCCCTTAGAATCTGTTTTCCAGATAAGATAGCAGTTGTAACTTGTGTGGCTTTGACGGAATTCCTTAGAAAAGGATAAAATATGTCATGCATTTGGATTTATCTCTCTTTTTCTTTACTACATTGTATGTTGGTTCTCTAAGGGAAGCCAGGAGTAGTCTTTTCATTTCTGCTCTATTTCAGTTTTCTTTCCATGTTCTTGCAAGAGTATTTTATTGATTCTTTTCGTATTCTAAGAGTAATTTTGTGTTTGGAATAAATTTTACTATTTGTATGGTGAAATTCTTCTAGTTAAGCCGAGGGCATGGGGATAAGAATATTTTCAGATCTCATTCTGAGATGAACTGGTGAAACTTGTTAGTTTTCTCATGTAATTGCTGTCGTTTTTCATTGCTAATTTTCCTTGACTTAATTAGTTCTATTGGTCATGGTTTACTTTGTTGTAAATATACTTTGCTTTCAGCCACCTATTCAAATAATTGCTTTTATGATATAAAGTCACTCCTTGAGTCTTACTAGTTTTGGTTGCATTTGAACTGCGAAGAAGTCCCGCCCCCCCTCCCTCCCCCTCTCTCATTCTCTCTCTCTGGAGTTTAAGTTCTTTCTTTACACGTGATTAAATTGACATGTGGGGTGATGCAATTAAAGTGGGACGATGTTTCTCAAGTTTTATATCTGCAATCCCAGCCTCAATAAACTTGTTAGCAAGGCCATCAAGTGATCCTGAGTATACTTACTTCTAGATCTTATAATCATTAAACTAAATGTTGCGCCACTATCATACAGTTTCATATTGTGGAGAAAAAGGATTACTGTTTTGCACTAAGAAAATATGTTTCCAATCATTTGTAGTAATTTTTTCTTTTCTAGCTTTTATTTATCTTTTCTTTCCATTTT
Source organism: Picea mariana (assembly GCA_032191745.1). Classification (NCBI taxonomy): domain Eukaryota; kingdom Viridiplantae; phylum Streptophyta; class Pinopsida; order Pinales; family Pinaceae; genus Picea; species Picea mariana. The sequence goes on from JASDQU010712873.1 coordinate 9,338, forward strand.
TTATATGATAGGTATCAATGTCAAAGTTGCTGAGACTGCAGCAAAAGTGGAGGCAGAGAGAATTGGGAAATTAAAGGCTCTAGAGGACGAGTGCCAAGCTTTGAGATCCAATCCAAATTTAAGCAAGGTATTATTCACATGTAGTTTGTGCAGAACAGAAATTGACTGTAAAGAATGACATGTAATAAGGCAGATATGTACATCTAATATAATATTACATCTAAAAAGTACATCTAATATACTATTACATTAGGATGAGTTCTGTGGATAATGAAGGACTATGAAGTATAAGTGCTGATAGAGGAATTACTTATGTGGATGCCACTTTCTTCTCCATTTGAGCTTTCAATTAAAACAGTTACACATGAACTTTATTTCATTTTCTTGCCCTTCACTCCATTGTTGACATGCCTGCACCTAACTGTTGATGCTCTTGAATTTCTTTAGTAATTACTAATTCCTTACTTCAAGTTGTAAATTTCATTTCTGTTGTTAATTCTTCTATCAAATGCCTCCTTATGACCCTTTGTATTGTATTAACTTAGTGGACATGGGCTTGGAGGAGTATCACAAGGAGTGGTGTTCGAAAGGAACTGCCTCTTGGAGATAGATACAATAAGATAAGTACATTAATGTCCAACAGATGACCACAAAGTAGGTCATTGGGACTAAAAGAGTACATCAGTCAAAAGATAGAATGTGGGAGTATGAAAACTTATCCTATAAAAGCAAGGAAGCTATCTGAGCTCTCTAAAAGAGCATGTAAAGTAAACATATAGTGCTGCACATATGGTATGAAAAGATATAAGAGACATGATGTAGGGTGAGAACCACTGTTCCTAGAGCGAGTGAGGCTGAAACAGATCGGAAGATGATGTTAAATTGCTTCAGAGCTAGTGGCCAAAGGCATTGGGGAGGGCCAAGGCATGATATCTTTGTCAGAATCATCAATAATAGAGAAGTCATCGATGCACATGCAGATGATGCCCTCTGACACTATGCTATGGGGGAGGGCCTCAGTGCCCCAATGCTTCATTCCTGAAGTGCATTCACAGAGGGATCGTTCAGTGCACTCCCTTCCAATAAAAAACGCTCCTTGCCCGTTCAAGGAGTGTTGTTGACTAAGCTCTCTTGAGAGCTAAAAAAACGCTCCCGCAAGCGAGGGTGAAATTGTTTTTTTTGTTTTTGTTTTTGGGAACCAAGACAAGGTTCCAAAAGCTTGGTTTAGGCATGGCTAGGTTTCCTTGGTGGATTAAAAGACTCACCCACTCCATTTTCTTTAATTATATTTCTCATTTCACTCATCTTTGCTAGGGTTTTGAGTGGGCTGTTTGGTAGTTGTTGAGGAGCAGATTTGTGAGAGCTTGGAAGGAAGATTGAAGGCTTCCTGTTACCCCCCCTTGCCTAGGGGTAACTGGAGGAGATCATATCTCATGGCCCACAATGAAGATAGTGATTCTGTTGATGATGATGATCAGCATGTCCACCAATGGCAGCCCAGCAGCTCCCCTCAGATTGCCTCTTCTACTTTGGAACAACCAAGCTCATCACTTTCGAGGAACGTAGTGTTCGAGAGATGGTAAGCCAATGTCACCACGAGGTATGCTAGTCCTTTTTTCATACAGGCTGTTGTGTTTAATATACTAGGCATGTAAATGAGGATCATTGGTTGAAGATGGATAATGGATCATAAGCTCAAGAAGTTATGTTTGTTTCCTTGTTTCACCTTGGTGGCCAACATTTATACCCTAGTCCCATGTTGTCACCCCCAAGGAAAAGGGATAGTACTGGGGGGGCCTCACAAGGGTAACATTCTGTTTCCCTGTCATGCTTAACACTTACCATCTTGGAGCCTGTCACGGTGTACTAAAATTCGGTAATGGGTCCTGGTTCATTCTCTCATGAGAAGAGGGGCTAAAGGCCCAGAGGTTAATTGCAACTGCTAGTAAAAGAATAATAAAGAAAGAATGATGGTAACAAACATAAATATATATAATAAACGAATAAACTAACAATTAACAATTAAGTACTAATTAACAATTAACAATTAAGTACTAAACTAACAATTAACAATTAAGCGCTCTACCTCCTCTTTGACCCAACGAAGAAATCCCTCCATAGGAATGTGCTCTGTTGTGCTGCCTCTCCACTGAAACTGTCAGAACTCGATTCCTCCAAGCAGATCTGTTACCAGGTAGCTGTCAACCCACTCCACAGGTGCGCCCTCCTCCTAGCAGATATGATCACCATAAAATAACAGAGGCCAAAGCTGGATATCTCTCACCATGAAAGCATGTGCCCTCCCTTTAGCCTCATGCAACTGACCTCATCTCAAGGCCACAAGTCCTCCTCTCCTAGTGAGAAAATGAAGGAAATAAATGCGCCTCCTCTCCTAGATGCGCCCCTCCTCCATATGGCATGCTCCCTCTAAGAAATGGAAGTTAAAACTCCATGGATATGCTCTCCATGCAAGCTCAAAGGAACAAGAGCTTCCTCCTCAAGCTCTCAAGGGTTTCTCTCAAACCCTCATCAAGTGCGCCCTCTCCCTCCTTGAGAAATGTGCCCTCTCCTCTTCTCCAAAACTCACAAGTGAAGAATTAATCTCAATAATACACTTTACCCTCCTTTGGCCAAGCCCTAAAAGATCAATGGCCTAGATTAGATCTAACCAAGTCTAATCAATGGGTGAGATCTCATCCAAAAATCTCACTAAAGAAACCCACTTTCCTTAGTTGCTTTATGTCTATTAATTCACCTACATTGTGAATTAATTGTCACTTTAATGCTTAAGTGACATATTTCACTTTTGACTTAAAACTCCGAAGTCAAAGTGAAATTAGAATCATAAAGTAAAGTATAAGGGTAATAGTCTTCCCCCTTTGTGCTTAGAGACTCATAAGCACATGGGGACCACTTTCCAAGGTACCCAAATCCCAACAAGGTCAACATCATTATCAACTTGGACCATAATGAAAATTACATTAATATTGATTTGACAAATGAATTATTTATTCCATAGCCGAATATAATTGAAAAGGAAGATATTTTTCAAATTAAGGAGTTACAAGTGACAATTGATGAATATGAGTATATATCTCATTTCTTTGCTACAACTATGTATAAAAAAGAAATTGACATCATTCTTGGGTTACCATGGTTTAAAAATCTAGGTCCCTTCATCTTAAACATGGAGAAAAAGTTTGTGGCGTTTCCCGATAAGAAGAAGATGATGACATTTCAAGACACTACTATGAGGTCAAAATCTTGAAGGTGATCCTTCAAGAAAATCAAAAGTCAATATCAAGGATGCAAAAAGAATTTAATGAAGTTATCACAGATAAAAGCGACGAAATTTCTCGTTTAAAAGACCACAAAAAAAACTACTTACACAGATCAAGAAGTCAAAAGATAGAAAACAATGCGTTTAGAAGTTGGAACAAGAGAATCAAGATCTCGAGAAGAACCTATCAGAAAAAATGAAGAAAATTTTTGTTTGAAGAACCTTAATCAAGGGTTACTAGAACAAGTTAGAAAGTTGAAAGAGAAACTTGAAAATTCAGACATTAAAGATATTGACAAATCAGATAATGAAGAAAATTCGCGCTTAAAAAATCATAATCAAAACCTACTTACGCAAATAAAAAATCTTAAGAATGATAAGAAGTCTTTGGAAAACAAGTTAGAACTGCTTATAGAAAAGGAAGCATTGAAGTTTTCAGATGAACAAATCCAAGTTATGGAAAATGGAACAATTACAGAACCAATCCATGCCATAGCTCAAGAAGCTGCAAAGTCAATTGAAAAAAAGACAATGTCAAATGTTGGAGTGCAAATGATGGAAGCTGCAAGTGTAGTTACTAATTGAAATTCAACCATTAACAAGGCAACATCGGTGCATGAAGAAAATCATATATCGAAATTAAACGACGAAAACACTACAAGTATGATAAGGAAAAATCATGTTATAAGAACTCCTTATCGACATCCAAATCATACGAGTAGATATATTAGCTAGTCAGAATATCAATGTCATTCAGGACAAGAATGACTAACTTATCGTATGTAAATTATTGATACTAGCACAATTAAGTCTCATGATGGCCATTCATCGTGGAAGTGCAATGTTCCACAAAAGATTGAATTAGGATGGTTTGACCCTTTCACAATCGACAATTTTGCTCAACTCTTTGTCACTCATATTGTCTCGTATCGTCAATCCCGACAACACCAAAAATAGAGAATCATGCATAGGCATTGCGAGCCAGAACGAAGACCTAAGCCTTTCCATAAACATGCTTTGAGGACAAATCATTTCTAAAGGGGAAGACAATGTAACAAACATAAATATATATAAAATATATAAATATAAATAATAAACAAATAAACTAATAATTAACAATTAAGTACTAATGAAGAGACACCTCATATGAAAGGCCATGTCTCTTATGAAAGGGCACCCCTCCGTGGGTATATATACAACTCTCATTTCTCATTTGTAAACATCTCATATTTTACTCATACATTTTATATATATATTGTTGAATTTTCACTATGCTGGGCTCAAGTATGAGGTTTATTTCATTTTAACATTTACCTAATGATGTTGTAGAATACCCTTCTTGTTAAGGGGGAGTGTTGAAAATTGAAATATTGTAACCACAATGAGTAATCTATTTATTATTGAGTTATTATTCATCTGATCAATCCCCTTTTGTGGATTGATCATGTCGGGCTTTGTCCTTGACCAAATACCCTTTTGTGGATTGGTCAAATCCTAAATATATTATGATAATCAAGAAGTCTTCCCCCAAGCCTAATTAAAGTGGTTTTAACCACTAAGAAGAGAAGTCGGCCCTGCCCAGTGAAGAGACACCTTTTCAGCACCTGCCAGCTAGTATAAATAAAGGAGGCTAGCACCTCATTATCTCACTCACTCAACTCACTCATCTAGTGTGCAAGTTTGAAGGAAGCTGCAGTTGCCAGCTGCAAGAAGAAGGAAGAGAGAGGCGCATTGCTCAGTGTTGGATATTCTCTAGTGTTTTGGTTTATTGTCTTGGCATTGTATTGGCTATCTATATTAAGGAAGTTTTGTTGGGTTTTCTCCTCCATGAGGGTTTCCCAGGATAAATGTTGTGTATCTTGTGATTGTGTTTCTCTCAGTGATCCTACCTATGCTATGGTTATCTAGTAAATTGAAAAGAAACCTAATAATAGCTCAAAACTTAACAATTTGTGCAATGATATTCAAGTCTATAGGACTAGTAAAAAGTTTCCTTAGAAGGGGAAGTTAGGACGATGCCTGCCCTTGAGCTAGAACTCGAATGAGCACCATCGAATTCTAAGGTCCATATTCCTTCAGGTGTTTTGCAAAGTTCATCCTTGGAGTCCCCTCCTTGAACAAACCAACTTTCTACCCCATTGTTCACACACAGGAGTTGATCATTGGGTTCTTCGGATGCTTCAATGAGGCATCCAGTGATAGGTTCCTTGTGAAGGGTGAAATATCCTCCCTCGAGATGGGGTATAATAGCCTTAGATCCTTGGTCTTGGAAGCTTTCGCCTAGTTTTTCTACCAAGTCTTTGCAGAGTAAGATCCCTCAACTACTTAATGTGTCTATCACTATTACATCGATCTTGAAAGAGACATCAGGGCAAGTATGGAAGGAAACCACCAAGTCTTTGATAAGACCCCGTGTAAAACCATCTTGTATATCATTATTTGGGTGCGATATACTAAGTCCTAGTTGGTGCATGACCCTTTCAGTCATAATCTTTCTATGAACATCTGGGTCAAAAACACAATTATGGAGACGAAAATCATTGATCTGGAGGGTAATATAAAAAGGTGTGGGTTCACCGTATCTTGTCTCGTTGTCCCTAGATAGTCCCTCTGATTCGGAGGGTGTCATACCTGGGAACACCAAAAAGGGTCGCTATAATTCCTCCCTTTGCTGGTTTCCATCTGTTAGCCTTCTCAGGAGGTTGTGGCACTACTGGTGGGTGGTTCCCTACCGGTGTCGGTGGTCTCCGAGGCTACTGCTCCTCCGCCTGTGATGGATCCTCCTCTGAGCTTGTGGATCCACTGTCCTGCTCCTCCCCACTATCCACACTGTCTGCTGCCACCTCAATATAATGGATCTCTCCCTTGCCCATGCACCTGTGGGCTGGGACCCAAGGGTCCTTGCAGGTGAAGTAGAGCTTCTTCCTCATAAGCTCTCGCCTCGTCTCATCATCCAGCTTCTCCTTGCCCTTCCACTCTCTCTAGAATGGCTTCCTGTATCGGTCCCTCTGTGGTACAAATGGTTTGGAAAAGGGTTTAGTCTTCGGTGTCGAGTCTGCCAAATCTCGAGTACGTAAGATGGCATCCTGCAAGGTGTGAGGCCTGTATGCCTTCACCCATTCTCTCAAGGGTTCTATGAGCCCTTATGTGAACAACATAATCAACCTGGGCTCTGAGATATCTGCCACTGCCACTGCCATTGCCACCTGCTGATACTCTGTGATTAAAATCTCTGCTGTGCCAGTTTTGTCTCAACTGAGCTAGATCCCTGAAAAGGATCTCTGGATCCCTCCTGTCAAACCTGTCCATGAGTCTCTGTGAACTCGCTGTAGGAGGTGATGTGATTGTGACCCAACGTCACCAGTCCATGATGCCACCACTCATGTGCCTCACCCTCCAAGTGTAGGGTGGCGAAGCTGATAACCTCTATCTCGGTCATCTGGTTGAGCTTGTAGTACGTGTCTAGCTTTTGTATCCAAGCTTTGGCAGTGCATTTGGACGATCCGTCAAAAGAAGGTATGGTGAGTTTACCAACTTTCCGGATGAAATCCATGTTATGCCCCTGCTGTTGTTGTTGTCCTCCTCTCTGAGTCTCTCTGGGACAGTTCCTGAGTCTGAGTCCACAGTACACGACCACGGTCATGTCTTGATGGAAGTCACGACCCAATGCTGCGTACTCCCTCCTGTACTTTGCAATGTCCTCTACCTGAGTGGGTAGCCTCTGTGCTATCGACTGCTCTACTGCTGTTGGGGGTGCCCTCTGGAAACTAGGTAACAATGGCCTGGGAATCCTACTCGAAGAGGTGTATGTGCATGTAGGTGAATGGGTCTATTGCCTGCCCTTGAGTTCCCCTGCGCTGAATGTGGGGCTTGTGTGCCCGGGGTGCTCACTATATCCAATCTATCAACCATCTGCGCCAAGGACTGAGTCATGGCTTGCTGACTAACCACCAGATTACTGAGTGTTAAATTATGAGCTTGATTTCTTATGCAGATTAATTCTTTTATTTTTTTCAACACTTTGATTCCAGCTTAATACACTTCAGCATTACCAAATCATAAGTAAGCATACAATAACTATGAAGATAAGTAAGCATGCACAACAACAATACATATACCCTGGGGAAACCCTGTACAGGGAGAAAAACCCCAACAAACGATATTCCTTTATTGCATTAATAATGTAAGATCACTTACAAATATCCACCATGATTGTTCTGCTCTTAAAGAGCTTGCTAAGATGACTTTGACCTGACAAAGACCTAAAAGACCTTGCTGAAATACACCTCTTGCCTCTATTGTTGATATACAACATTGATATGTTGCGTTGGTATGCTGCCTCTTTATCACTAATATGTGCCTCTATGGCTTCACCCTTAACCTGCATATCAAAAACTGTGTTGAAGAGAGGGGTCGACCTCTGCTTATATAGGCTGAAGAGGAGAAGAGGAGAGACTTCGAAATAGTAACCTGTTTGCATGAGTGAATCATAACTTAGCTTCATACTTTAGTTTAAACTTAGAACTAGACTTGAGACTGGTTACAACTCAGCATTACACATTAGTTCGAAAATAGAACTAGAATTGAGATTGATATGCTTTAGTTCGAAAAAAGAACTAGACTTGAGACTTCAATTACAACTCAACATTACACTTTAGTTCTAAAATAGAACTAGAGTTAAGATTTTAGTTGCAACTCAACATTACACTTTAGTTCTAAAATAGAACTAGACTTAAGACTTTAGTTGCAACTCAACATTACATTTTAGTTCTAAAATAGAACTAGACTTAAGACTTTAGTTGCAATTCAACATTACACTTTAGTTCTAAAATAGAACTAGACTTAAGACTTCAGTTACAACTCAACTCTTTACAAGGCAATTCAAAATTCTCTTCATGGTGGATAATGTGACACGTGCCAATGCACTAGATCAATACATTTATATCATTTGCAATAATAGCAATATTGTTTGTTTCTAGCTCATAGGAATTTTATATTCAACCTAACTTTTGCTAGATGCCTTGACTTTTGCTCATGGCTCACAAGGTTTGACTAGGCTTACAGAGGTTGTAGGTTCCCCCTGACTTTTGCACTAGTCTGTCTATGCTCACAGAGGTTGTACATTCCTCTTGACTTTTGCACTAGATTGTCTATGCTCACAGAGGTTGTACGTTCTCCCTGACTTTTGCATTAAACTCACATAGCATCTCGTTCATCTTGACATTTGGTTTGACTCACAGAGGTTGTACGTTCCCCCTAGATTTTGTCAATACCTCACAAGAATGATTGATTCTCCAAATCTCCCTGGCTAGCCTCAGGGTGGCCCATGTGGCCTCTCATTGGAGAATCACTGTCGATGCTGCCAAATTTAACACTCCCTCTCAGCGAGGGAGTCATTCTCAGCCACACCAAGCTTGCCTCCTAGTTGCACAAACTGTCTCGAGGTCAGAGGCTTGGTCAGGATATAAGCTACCTGCTCGCTTGTGGCTATGTACTGTAACTTTACAGTTTTTCTCTGGACCAAGTCTCGGATGTAGTGGTACCTCATATCAATATGTTTTGACTTGTCGTGAAATACCGGGTTCTCTGTCAATTTTATGCAACCTTGATTATCACAGTGAACCACCGTCGTCTCGAGCTTGTCTTCAAACAACCCAGAAACCAATTTTCTGAGCCATATTGCTTCCTTGCTAGCATCAATTGCTGCAATGTACCCAACCTCTGCTGTACTCTGTGCAATGGATCCTTGCTTTTGGCTTGACCAAGAGATCATAGCGGATCCTAAACTGAAGCAATATCTGGAAGTACTTTTCCAATCCACTGGGCTTCCTGTCGAGTCAACATCTGCATACCCATGCAGAAATAAACCACCACTGGATGTATATCTCAGACCATAAGTAATGGTCCCTCTGAGATATCTCAAGATGTGCTTTGCTGTGACCCATTGTCTCTGTCTCGGTTCAATCATGAACTGACTCATTGCAATCACTGCATAGCATATATCTAGCCTAGTGTGGATCATGTACATCAATGATCGAATCAGCTGCCTATACATGCTAGGATCTGTTATCGCACAGTTTGTAGGGAGGACAAAGCTTGAAGTTTGTAGGTCAAAATGGTGTAACATGAACCTATCCCACCCAATGTCACTACAATGGGGAGTTTCTTTCTATTTAGGGAGGCTAGGCCCATGAGAGACGTCCTCGATAACCTGGGGTTTTGAAAGGGCAAAGGCTAACAGCACAAAGACGAAGTTCCCTTTCACAGATTACCGCCAATCATATAGTCCCGGCTAAACAACCAATAATAGAGTATAACCAAAGAAAATAAGAGCACCTGCTCGAGACAAGACAACAAAGGAAACTAATATGTGCAATCTTGGTTAGTACTTCATATAAATTAATGACTATCTGATATTCAATATAAGCAATTTGAAAGTAAATGTTGACGAAGTCAATGTTTATAAATAGCAATAAAAGATATGACACTCCACCAATAAATATTGGAACAATGTGGCATTCAAGGTAACCAATCAACACTTTATTCAATTAATGCCTAAACCACCATTCAATTGCTCTTAAAACAAGACGTTGTTGCATCAAAGATGAAATAACCAAAGATGACGTCAGCAACTTAGGGTTAGTAGGTTAGGGTTAGTGTAGTTAGGGTTTCAATTCAAAAAAAAGGTTGAGAGTGTTTTAGATCCAATTCTACTTCAACGCTGGAGGTCTGAGATCAGTGCCTTGGGGTTAATGGAGTCAATTTAGTAGAGGACACAAGGGTTGAAGGAGGATGGCTAAGGACTAGAGGGAAGAGTTCTGAAGTGTTGCTATGGCAGGGCCTTAGAGTCAAATCCCTAGGGGAGAGAGGTTCACTCCGGTGTTGCTAAAGCAAGGCCTCGTGCTCTCTCCTCCTTCCTTAGGTTGACTTGGCAAAGACGGCTAGCATGAAAGATAAATCAAGACAAGAGAGTGTAATGAGGGAGAGTATTGCTACAACAAGGCTCTATCATCAAACCCTAGAAGAAAAACGGCCCTAGGTGTAGATAACCTAGGCCTGGGACGTCTCCTCCTTAACCTCTGGAAAGTACAGCTAGCAAATAGGGGAAGAAAAGGAGAAGAGTGTAGCAAAGGCTAGGCTCTTTTCCTTCTTCAATGGCTGAAAAGTTTCTCTTTTAGGGGACTTGAGACAAGGACCTACTTGTGTGCTTGTCACCTAGGGTTTTGATTCAACAAATTATAAATACATGTAAGAAAATAAGACTAC
>JASDQU010712874.1:33798-44886 GCA_032191745.1 Picea mariana
ACGAATATCATTGCATTTAAATGACAGGCCCGATTACAGTGATAGTGTGACTTCATTGTTAATTTTGGAAACATGACTTTGAGTATATTTGTTGATTGGAGTAATGAATGGGCAGTGATTGATTTTGAATGGAATGATTACTGTTTAGAAATTGTTATAAGATGCAAATGAAAGGAACAAAAACCCTTACAAATTGTGTTGAATACATACTATCTTGTGGTGGCACTGTGTTGGATATTTGATTATGAACAATGAACTAGTTAAATGCACATAAATTGTTATTTGGTCGCAATGATTGTTGGTTGGTGCATCTCTTTTTCATAGAATATTTTATGGATCACTTAATTAATTTCATGAACAATAATCATTTTTCTTCCCTTCCATGGTTTCGTTTTCCACTAATTACAAATCCCATCACCTTCCCATTTCATTTTTTTCACTCCCTGTTCTAAGATTAATTATAGTAAAGAGAATTTCGGTGATAAGGTAGTATAAAGTGGCAGTGTCTGGTGTGGATTACAATAATGTTTTATTGGTTTGATTTTCAGTTGATTGTTTTTGTCATTGAGTAGTGACCATGTCTTTTTCCCCCTCATTCTATCATATTTTTTCTCAATACAAACCCATCACATATCCCAGAACCCCTTTCAACCCCTACTCATTGATTAACAGTAAAACAATTTGTATGGATTTGATTGCATGAGTCCGATACATTGCTGAGCCAAATATATTTCATATTTTTAAGAGTTTTCATGTATGGTTATTTAAAATATTATTTTCTAATCAATCATGCATGAAGGATGTGTTTTTTTTAGTCGAGGTAGCCATGGTCGAGGAAACAGAGGTAGAGGTAATTGGAACCGAGGCCCAAGAAGGCCCATGTTCTCCATACATTTTGACGCTGATTCACAAGATCTCGGCCAATTGTTTCATGCCAGATTCTTCAATTAGATTGGGCAGTGAATAGTTCAACCTAGGCCTGAAAGGCCTCCCTTCCAATCCTTACAAGCCCCTAGTATCCCCTTACCTCCTCATGTCTCATTACAACCCGAGGTCCCTGAAAATGATGGATGGAAGAAGATTGTCCACCAGACAGTCTCCCAACATTGTGGCTAGCCCAACTTGTCTTTGTCTAATCCTCCGCCTATTAACCCCATTGTCCAAGCTGCCCTTGATCACTCGGTAGAGAAATCCTCCCATGCTAGCAAGAGATTGAAAACTGAGGCCCACCATGCCCTTGATAAAGGAAAATCCATTGTTGCCCCTTCCTCGCCCTCCAATGGCTCTGACAAATCCGTGTCTTCTCGGATGCATTTGAGGGACGATTGTTCCCACGTGGTTAGTGAGATTAGGCCTAAAGGCTCTGCACAACCAAAGGAAAATTCAAGAAAATCAAGAGGTGACAGCAACAATAAAGGAAGGGTTGCATTGCAGACTGGAAAATATGGCTTTTGAGTTAATATTTATCCATTGTTGATGACTGTTGACTTCAGGAAATTTTGGACAACATGTTTTATTTTGGATATATGAGTAATATTTTTGAAAATAATTTCAAATTTCATGAGCTTAAATTTCCAAAAGTGAATATGTTGATGGGAGACACAAGAAGGTGTGTTTTACTTAGCTAATGGTTATGTTATGAACAAAAGGGAGTCACAAGGGGTCCCACCTACTAGTTATTATTTATTTATGACACTTATTTTAATTATTACTCTTCCCCCTAACTAAAGTTAGTTGAGACTTTAATTAAATTAACTAATGAGTTGGTTCAACTACTTCAACCAATTCTAATTTGTTAAAAGCGATAGGAAAGGAAGGAACAAGTGGAGGATAGAAGATGAAGCATGCTAAGGTTTTCTCTTTGAGTTTATGTTGAGATAATTCAGTTTTCATTCATTCATTATTCAACATAAGCCTAATTCTTTTTTATGATAGCAGGGTCTTATTGTAGACAACAATATTCAGGGTTGAATCACATCATTCAAACACTTGTTTTTCAGAGGTGTTGATCTATCTTTGATAGTCTATGTAGACTTGTCTGTTTGTGAATTAATTTTCATGACTGACAAAGGCTATTGTGAATATTCGAGTGGGCAACGATCTGTGTCAAGATGATCCAACTTTTAGAGTTCAGTTTTGGTTTTTTGTCAAAGGTCCTTTGGTATGTTCTATCGGGGATGTCTAAGTTTGATTTTGGTCCAAAATTTTTGCAAGCGATTTTGTAAAGAAAATGACTCTTTGGTGAATTTGAATGAAATAAAGGATTTCTTTATGTCTCATCTATCTTGATTATCATCTTGGTGACTTTTCTTCTATCTTTACATTTATTTCAACAACTGATATGTTCATAAAATTACATAAAAAATAAATTTCCAGCATGCTTTTTGTTGATAAAATACTAGCCTAAGCACTTGTGATTAATACTTGTGAGTTAGGATGTTATTTTTGTTGGCTATAAACATAGGGTGATATTCCCGTATATTTTGCTTCAGCGAAGAAAAATCTAAAAATGATGGAGTAAGATCATTTCATATCTTTTCCTCAACAATGTCTTGTACCATTTTTTCAATCTCCCCCCCTTTTTTATGAGCATATCTATAAGGCCTATTATTAGGAGGAGTACTTACAAGTACCAGTTCAATTTGATGTTCATGATCTCTAAATGGAGGTATCCCTTTAGGAATTTATTGGAAGACCCTATGGTGCTTTTCCAAGGTGCATTTTAATTCCTCTGGAATATTTTCTTCTTCCTGCTTTACTTCCATAGAATAAAGTCTAACCACAACCCCCCTACTGCCATTTTTTAGGAGTTTCTCCATTCTATGAAATTTGATGACCTAAGAAGGTGCATATTTTAACCCTTTGAGTTCATATTAAATTCCTTCCAATTCAAATCTCGTGAATAATTCCTTATAATTTGTAGAAACTCTACCTAATGTTCTCAACCATTTAATCCACATAAAAACATCTACACCTCAAATGGGAATGACATACATCAAACTTTCGAAGTTATATTCTCCCATACTAAGTTTAATGTTGTGGAATTTTCCTCCACAATCAATACTACCTCCATTAGCAACCAAAACTTGAAAATATGTCACTAGATACACAAAACAATTGAGTTTCTCTTCTAATATTTTATAAATGAATTTATGGGTACTCTCTGAGTCAATAAGCACTATGACCCTTTTCTTCTTAATGTATCTTGCAATCTTAAGGGTTGAGGTGCTGAAAATCCTGCCAATGCATGAAAAAATATTTCACACCTCTCACTATTGTTCATAATTTCTACATATTTTTCCTACTCTTTTAAGTTCACAATGTCTTCCTCATCCCTTTGTATAGATGCCTATATATTTCCTCTTCATCATTATTTTATGAGATGAAAATTTGTATTTCATGACATTTATGCGCTTTTGACAATTTTTTATTATAACCAAAGAATAGCCCTTTTTCTCTTCTTTCTTCCATTTCCTTTGGTGATATTCGAGTAGGTTGAGGTAGGGTTTCCCTATGAGCCCCAAATCTATCTCTACTTCCTACATATGTTCCAATGGTAGACTTGTGTGTAGCTCTACTCTTGGCTTGAATATGATGAGAAAATTGTGTAGCCTCCATAATGTTTTTAGGATGTTTTAAGAAAAGCTCATGTTTAATATTTCTTGTAATCTACCCATGCAAGCTTCCAACAAATGTTCATTGCTTATGTTATCCACCCTTGTGGCCAACTGATCTAAAAATGAGAAGACTTGTATCTTTTAAAATATTTGTAAGTGTTAATTATGTGTGCTTGGGAAAAATGATCAATTTGAAAAAACATAAACTAGAGAGTTTTCACACTTAAGATGCACATAATAACCAGTAAATAACAACCATCAAAGTAAACACATAACACAACAAATGATAAAGGAGTCCACCCCTCTCTTGGGCTACATCTCATGGTCCAACTTCCAATGGATCTTTTTAATTATTTGCTAAAAGTGATAAAAGAAAGTGCTTTACAATGCTCAAAATGCCAAATAGATGGCTCCAATGGCTCCAAAACATTCAAAACCCCTAGCTAGGCTCTTTTTGCACCTGGTTTGGCCAAAAAATGAAGAAGATATCCTCTTGAAAAATTTATTCTTCAAGCTTGTTGTTTATGGTTCTCCAATTCACACTTGTGTGTGACCAACCTGGATCCCACACCGTTACTGGACCAAAAACCCAACACACCACGCATATCACAATCCATGGAAAAATGTCGAACGGTTAGCGTGATTAGCGCTCCCTAGGGCGGAGGTGTTGATCGCATGGGGGGCCATATGGTCATGCCCCAACACATATCCCATCCCCCGTCGGATAATGGTTTGAAATTCCCATGCCATCGGTCATGTGGAGTGGCCATATGGAAATAAACATGCACCTTATGGGCTTAACTCCAAGTGATAACCTTTCCGCGTGCCAACATTTATATGTAGGGTTGTATGGTGTAGTATGAACCGGGGGCTAGGGCTAAGACCCAACCCTTTTCTCCACCACCCATACACATATTGAAATTCAAATAAATATGAAACCATTAAAGGTTAAGAACCATTACATAGGAGGGTTGGTGGCCCGACCTATGCGAAGACTATTCCATGTGCCCCAGAGGTCGGGGGTTCGACCCCCGCAGACTACACAATATTTTATACACTAGAGGGGTGCCACGTGGTAGCCCACGACTAGGCCATGTGGCACCATATCACTTGCCACCCAGACAACACGTGTCATAAAAAAAATTCCCACGTACATGCCAAATCACCTTGCCCATTCAGCCTGCCAAGTCAACACTTATGCACAGTGGCCAATCCACATTACCTACCAGGTGTGGGACCGTACCATGCCACTTCAACACTGTACAGATTGTACGGACTGTACAGTGAATAAAAATTTTGCATGTGTTAATGAATGATTGATGAATGGTTAAATAAAGTAAAAATAATCTTATATTTCTTCAACTCCCCTCTCATTATAAGCATAAGTTCAACAATACAATCAACATTCAATAGAGTGAGTCGTCAACTGTCTTGGGAAAATAGAGGAAATTCGTATGGGGAGAATAAACAGTTTTTCACATTCTATTTTTGGGAATGAATAGAAAGCAAGGAACTGGGAAAAGAGTACTCGAGCTAGAGAAAGAAGGTTGGGCAAATTATGGAGCATGTTGGATCATTTTTAAAGAATTTTGGAGCAGAATATTGAATACCTAGGTTGTCGTGCTTGAAAAGTGAAATCCTATGGGATTTGCACTGTAATAGTAAGTGTTTGTTGCTATTTGCTCGTAGTTTTCCTGGCAGTGAGTTCCCTTGCATTTCCAGTAGATATATTCTCGGTTACTTGATACAAAGAGACCTTGATAAATTAATGGAACACCCGATGGACTGAGAGCAGTGAAGGGGTACATTCCTTGGGTTGAGTAGGTCAAAAGGAAGAGAGCTGGAGGAAATTTAGGAAAGTTGTCGGAGAATACCAGTGGGTTGTGGGATATGAAAATGTGAGAGGAAACCTTTTGTTTTGGTTTCCTATCCACAAATTGGGGGTGACTTGTTGTTGATATTTGGAACAACAAGTCTATGGTTGGGTGGATCATCCTTCCCAAGCAACTGGTTGCACAAATCTTTTAAAAAGATAAGTGTTTATCTATTTCATGAGTTATTTCATCAGTTAACTGTTGTGTATTTTTACTCTATGAATGAGAATGGTTTTATGTGATTATTGTATATGTTTTGGTAGCTGTATTTTGTTCATTTAGAATGCTGCAGATGCATTTAATTATGGGTATCTGAATCTAGTTAAATCTGTGTATAATTTGTAGTTGGTAAGCTACAGGAAATGAGTTAGTGTAATTTTTTTGAAGTTATGGGTATTTTATGCAAGAAATGTTCCTCGATTAAGCTGGGGGAACATTATAGATTGGTACTAGAGCCACAATTTCAACACTGAGCCTGCATGGTCTAGACTTAGCACGCAAAAGATGAAATTATAGAATTAAATCTCTGAGGATGTCAACAAATTTATTTGCCAAAATCACTCCAGTAAAATTGGGAAAATTTCATAGGAAATTTGTTAAATTTGAGTTAAGGGATTAAAAATCCCCAATTTTATCCTCGGAATGAGTGTATTTGGGCCTTTAATTGGTCTAATTTTGGACAATATAGTGCAACTAGGGATAAATTGGGCAAAAGACCCAATTCCTACAATGAAATTCATTGAGGAATTTGACGTGGGAATGTCGAATTTCGGATGCAGAGGTCAAATTTTCATGCACACGGATGAAAATTATCCATAGAAATATTAATTTCATATTTTCACGGTGGACATGGTGGAAATTCTGAAATTTTGCATTTTTCAAAAAATTGGGAAATTTTAAAATTTTGGAATATTGGGAATTTTTCTGTACCATGACGTAAACACGACATGGAGGCCACGTGGCAGGTGGCATGAAAGTGGTGATGTGGATTTCCATGGTTGCAGGGCCACGATAGTAGGTCCATGGTGGAAACTTGGTGTCACAATGGCAAGGTGACCAAAAGAGTGGTTCCCGATACTATAAGTGGTATCACATCGTTAGCAAAGTGGTTTCCAAAAGTTTTCTAATGATGCAAAACCAATGAGGGGTTGCCACATATTAGTAGGAAGTAAGCCATATCGCATCATGAGGTTTCATTAACCTCTAATCAAGTTCACCATGCAAAATGGCTTCCCCACCATTAATCTCTCGATCACCTCTGTTGTTAGATCTAGGGCGTGAGCAAGTTTCACGTCGGAGGTCAAGGCGCGGGATGGGAACGAACCTTCACCGTGACCAATGGGAAATTTCAGAGGCAAGGTATGGATGGTACCCACTAGTGGCATGGGACACTATGGTGGTGCCATGTGGCAACTGGTACAAGTGGGGTCCCGTGCTATTAAAAACTATTTTATTTTATACATTAAAGTGTGAAGGTAAGTGTAAAAGGTAAGGTAGAAAAGATAGGTAAAGAAAGAGACAAAGGGGAAGATGATGAAGGCTGACAAGGAAGTTCCAGGGTGGCCAAGGGGGTTGACGTGGCATGACCTCAAGGTGTGATGTGGACCTAGAATGCAAGATCAACATTTTTGTTTGTATTAATTGGTCAAATTATCATAAAAATATAGTGTTTTTGTAGGTCATAACCTTGTATGGAATTTTTGAGGGTTTGAAGAACAATTTTAGGAAATTGAATTTAACATGAATAGGGTGTAGACTTGGTACACATTGTCTCTTCATATTAAATAAAATAGCTCAAGGAGAGATTTATAACGAGATATTTTGAGCACAAAATAGAGCTCATATGAGGAAGTTTCAACCTAAATAGTGCAAGGTATATTTTAGGTACCAATTTACTTCTAGAGAGCATAAATCCCCGCTTGAAAGTCAGTTTGGGGCACAAGAGCCGTGTATGGAAATATCATGGACCAAAAAAAACATCCATTGAGCCATATTTGGAATCTAGGTACCTGAAAAATGTATAGGAAGAAAAATAAGATACTTATAACATACAAGGTTAAAAAGGGGAAAATAGTCAAGACTTTTGAAGACCATAAATTTTCGCTCGAAGCTCAGAATTCGGAAAATGAATAGTCACTGGAAAGGTATTGAGGAGGAGACTCTATCTATCTACCAGGAAAATTGATTTGAGTAGTAAATTTTACATTCAACTTAGAAGAAGATGACTAGTGGCATTAAAGAGCAGATAATTTATGCATTATTTTCCAGAATTGTGTATTTATATATTTGTCTAACAAAAAATTGTTTGAAAACACATTTTCTTGTAGAATTTATAGGTACATGAAAGAAGTTTGGTTCATAAATGAGAACCAAAATCATGGTGAATACCCAAGGGTCCTACAGTCATGAAGAGGAATTCATAGGGCTACATGTCAGCATGGGAAATGTTGAGACATACTCTATTAAAAAAAGAGACAGGAAGGATCCTATAACTATGAGAATCTTACAGAGAAAAGTGTAGAGTTACAATGAAGGTAATGAGAAGATTATGAAATCCCAAGAAGAGATACTTCAAAGTATAAACATGTTGTAGAGGCAAGCCAATAAAGACTCCGACACAAAGCAGGAAGCTAGTGCTAGACAAGTGATAACATCCAGATCCCATAACAAAAGGGATGAGCATGGGAATGAAAAAAAGTCAAGGATAATGAGTAGGCACCATCATTCCCTAGAGTAATCCAATAGGATAGCTCATGCAATTTTAGGTCCAAGGAGTATCCCAAGTGTGTCTCCCAACATGAGACAATGGAGAAGGCCCGAGGGAGACATATTGCAAGGTGAACTCAGAAAAATAAAGCCACCAACTTTCAATGGTGAGCATAGGAAGGGAGAAGAGGTCGAGGCCTGGCTATTGTAAATGAAGAAATATTTCCAGCTACATGATTATCCCTCCAAGGTAGAAACAAGAATTACAACCTACCACTTGCAAGGAAAGGAAGCCATGTGGTGGGATTGTCTTAAGCAAGTCAAGCACCTTGATGAGAAGAATATCTCATGGAGGCATTTCAAAGGATATTTCCAAGATAAATATTTGTCTGATCATTACTATGAAAGGAAGATGAAATATTTCTTTGAACTCAAGCTAGGAAGCATGACAATGGATGAATATGAGAGAAGACTCTTTGAGTTGTTGAGGTATGTGGACTTCATAAAGGATGAGAAGGTAAAAATCCAAAGGTTTTTGAGTGAGTTACCCTCTTTCTACAGTGAAAAGATATAATATGATAACCCTAGGACTTTGGAATATACCATAAGGAGAGAAAATCATCTTTATAATAAGGGCAGAGGAAGGCCAATTTTAAAAAAATCTTGGAATGACATGATGAAAGGAAAGAAGGAGAACATGTAGAAAGGTTTTATTCCACCCTTTTCGAGAACAACTTACAAGAAAATCAACAAGGACAATCAACCCGAAATGATCCTAGTATGGAATATTGATTTGGAAAAAAACCAAGACAACAAGTTGTACTATGTTAAGGATGTGAGGGAAATCAATTATATAGGGACTGCCCTCACAAAGGAGAAAGAATGAGAATTGTCCACAACATTCAGGAGGTTGAAATAATTGAATACATGGGAGGAAGCATGCCAAGGATTATGCATCATTGGACAACAAACAAGCACATTATCAATCCCCCATGATTGAAGTGGAAGGTAAAATTGATAACCAACCCATAGTAATTTTAATTGATTATGGAGCTATCCATAGTTACATAAACTCTAACATTGTTGAAAGTTTTCACTCGCAGAGTAAGCATGCAAAATATTGGTTGGTTCAGTTAGCCATAGGGGCTAAGAGAGAGATAAATGAGTTGGTTAAAGATTGTACAATAAACATGAATGGACTTAGCACAAATATAGTTGTGAAAATCATACCATTGGATTCATATGATTGTCTAATTGGTATGAATTGGTTGGAAAAACACTATGTTGTTCTAGACTATTACAACAAGGAAATCACTTTTCTTGATGAGGGAGGACAACCAGGAAAGATTCAAGGAATTCCAATGGTTATATCTGTTAGAGAAATTCCATCCATACAACTGAAAAAGAGTTTCAGGAAGGGATGTGAAATTTTTGCAGCCCATGCGTAAGAGGAAACCAAAGATAAAGTGGCAAGTATTGAAGACCATCCAGTCTTGTTGGATTTTGAAGATGTTTTTAGGGAAATCCCAAGATGGCCACCAAAGAGAGACATTGATTTATCTATTAATTTGGTGCCAGGAGCTGCCCCAGTTTCCAAGACACCTTACATAATGGGCACACCAGAATTGAAAGAGTTACACATGCAGTTTGGCAAGTTGTTAAAGAAGGGGTATATACGCCCAAGTGTGTCACCTTAGGGAGCCTCGATTTTTTTTGTGAATAAAAAATATGGAACCTTAAGGTTGTGTATTGATTTCAGACAACTGAATATGGTCACAATAAAGCACAAATATCATTTTCCAAGGATTAATGATATTTTTTATCAGCTTAAAGCTAAAGGATATTTTCCAATATTGATTGGAGGTCAGGTTATCATCAAATGAGGATAAAGGAAGATGGTATCAGCAAGACAATGTTCAGAACAAGATATGGGCATTATGAATTTATGGTAGTTCCATTTGAGCTATCAAATGCCCCAACTATTTTCACGTGTCTGACGAATGGAGTGTTTAGGGGGTACCTGGACAAGTTTGCAATTGTTTTCTTATATAATATTATCATATACTAAAGAAAAAAACAAAAGCATGAGAAACATTTGAGAATGATGCTGCAAGTTTTAAGAGAGAATAAATTGTATGCATAACTCAGTGCATTTGTTTATCAAAAGAAGCTTCACTACTTGGGCATATTATTTCAACGGATGGGATAGAAGTTGATCTTGAGAAGATAGAGGCCTTTAGCGAATGGCTATTGCTAAGAAATGTGACATAGGTAAGATCATTTATGGGTCTTTTCATTTACTACTAAATTTTCATAAAAGGATTTTCAAAGATTGCAAGACCAATCACTTCTTTGCAAAAGATGGGAGTGAAATTTGAATGGACTCCCAAGTGTGAAGAGAGATTTCAGTAGCTAAAATGAATTTTGACAAGTGAACTAGTCTTGAATATTGTAGATACATATGAATATTTTGTTATAAGCACTAATTCATGTAAGGAAGGGTTCAATGGAGTCCTCACTCAGAAAGAGTATGTGGTATGCTATGAGTCTCAGGAATTAAAAAAGCATGGGAGGAATTATGCTACAAATGATATGGAATTAGCAACCATTGTACATGCACTAAATTTTTGGAGACAATACCTCATGTGAAGAATATTTGAGCTAAGGATAGACTGTTGTGGGTTCGAAGCATTTGTTTGGAAAACCAACATTAAATGCCAAACAAACTAGATAGATGGAATGTTTGAGTGAACATGACTTTGAAATTGTTAAGGTCCTAACCTGCACATAGGTAGATTAATGTATTCAGATGTAATAAAGGTCAATATTAATAAGGCCTTTCAATAAAATAGAATAAGGCAGATGTAAGAAGACCTAATAGAAGCTTCCGC
>JASDQU010712874.1:45533-58631 GCA_032191745.1 Picea mariana
AATTTTTCATTGTTGTAAAATCAATCAACCTAACAAGCTATGGCAACCATGCATACCCATGCATCAATTCAAACTAGGACAATGACCTTCTCCATAAAACAATACTGAGTGATTAAACATAAGGAGAGTGATTGTGTAATTTGAGGTGTGCCAATAACAATGCAGGATTCGTCATCATTATCACAGAAGAAGTAACTAATTGCCAAACCAATACGATCGTCATATGACCAACTGGGTGAGTCTGTGTTCAAATTAATCGACCATACATTCAATCCACAATAACCCATAGCAAACTTGAAAGGCCTGCCAGTCTTCTCTATAAAAATCTAGACTGGGGGGTAAAGGTTTGTTCTGTAGTGGACACAAGGAGAGCAGAGCCAATTCCTTGTAGTGGTGAAAAATCTGGGGCCAATGGTATACACACACAGAGAGCCATGATTCATTCATGGACATGTAAGAATCCATGGCAGGGGGACATAACAAAAAAAGTGAGGCTCCCATTCAGCCTGGCAATATTACTTTACATACGCAGGGTATAACCCTCGTGTTCTTCGTTCAAATTACCATAGTAATTGGGTGAAGACAGGGCCGAGTTAAGAACAGAACACCCACTTCATGACCCTTAGTGGTGGAATCAACCAATGCCCAAGTGAACGAAACACAGTGACACAAAAAACCTCCAACCACTAAACCCATAAAATATAGAGACTTGGTATAGTTGTGAACGTGTGAGGGCAGTCAACCGACCCAACACCAACTAAACCCTCCAACTAAACCAGAAAGGATAACAGAGAGCTAGCACCCAGGATGACCAATAACTTCTACGAACTCAATATTATTGTAGTAAGAACCATTCATTTCAAGAACACAATTTTACACAGTTGCAGTACTCAGGAAAACACAAACCAATACACCTGAGCCAGTAATCATTTCATAAGCAAAGAAGATTCATGAATGGCCAAAACAATGACATACCTGTAATCAAATCCCTTAAAACACGAGTTGACCAAGCGGTTCCTCTCTGCTAAGAAATCAGATCATAACCACAACAACAAGATTGAAAAATATCCTGACTAGGGTGGCGACTAATGAGAGGAGTAAATGTGACGTGCAGTAAATGCACATCGCCTCCACCCACAATGCATTAATTCATTAGTAAATTCCAACAAGTTCTTCATTAACACCATCAATCAACCCATGTATCGAAACCATTGCCCATTACCAACAGCGTGGCCATATCAACTTTCTAACTCATGCCATAACACAATTCCACCAAGTTCCATATAGTTCAAAAATTCACATAACCATTAGCACTATTACCTTGCCAAATGCACCACCAACATTTCATACCATATGCATATTAACCATATAACTCAATCACAATTGCATAACCATTTACTTTTCTAGCTAGGATTTAACAATAATCATTAAGTCTTTCATGCATGTAATATAGTATATAGGATAGCTTAAAATTCTTCCTCTTTCCAATTGTTTCTCATTTCCTCCCAATTGTTCGCATGTAGTATAGTAAAATTGCAGAATTAGACCCCTTGTATTTTGCACTTGTTATAGTATTTTTGCCTTTCTCAAACCTGCCCTTCATGTAATTTCACTAACATGTTTGTTGTGCAGGTGTGATAAGAACAGATAGCAATGATATTAATGAAAATCATAGGTTGTAGTAACATAAGGAATCAACACCTCATAATCTCAAATCATAACCAATAAAAATAAGATCTCATCAACCATGTAAGTCGTGTCACACATAATCACAACATAAAAAATGAACAGATCTGATCTTCAATAGTTCAAGGGGGTCCCACCTACTAGTATTATTTAGTTTTTATAATAATAGGCTTTAGCAACACTTTGCAGGTGAAACTTCATTGACGTTTTCAATCGTCAACAAAATGGCGACTCCACAGGGAAATTTGTTTTCAACAGATTTAGAACTTAGGACTCATGGTTTCGTGGACCAAAACAACAGGCCAAGAAGCTATAACTCGGATGATTATGCAACAAGGGGAAGTGAGCGGATTTAATGGAAAGATGGCCGGGAATTTGGGAATAATTCATGAAAAGTGTTAAGTATGAGGGGTTTTTACCACTGTATGCATAATCATTCCACTGGAATATGCTCATAACTTTCAAGGAGGAAAACTTATAGACTTGGTATTAATACCTCAATGGACGAAGATATAGAAAGAAGAAGCGGGAAATAACCAATTCCTTTACAAGAGAGCAGTGGAAATATATAACAATTTCAAGGGTCTTTAAGAGGAAATATCATAACAATTGTGCAAGCTTGATTGTTATTGACTAACAATGCTTTGTAGGAGTGTCATTGTAGCAGAATTGATCCAACATCCTATCTTGACCAAACACTAAAAGACAATAAGGACAAAAATCACAACATAAGTAATCATGCAGAAATTAAAACAACGGCAGTAAAAGACTCAATTGAAAGCAACAAGGAAAGAAAACTTAATTCAGGAGGCAGAAATCAAGGTACTGTAAGCATAGAAAAGAAACACAAAAATTGAAAGTAGATCTAAGCTACTATTATATAGAAATTCAATCAGCATTAGGACTTTCCAGGCTGGCCCCTCGCAATACTTCAAGTGAGGATGGTTAGTGCTATAGAAAAACAATTGTCTCTGTAATTTCTTTAAAATGTATGAGTTAGTGTCCAAGACAAAAGTAATTTGGAAGGGACCCAACACTTGAAATTATGATGTAATTATCAACCCTTTGGCGCACATGATTAAATCATAAAGATAAGCATGGAAACTGACTAATGCATTAAATTTTGTGTGTATAGGCCCTTTAAAGGCGATAATTGCATCAAATAATCCAGAAGGCAGGCATTTGTAGGGAATAGTATCGCAATTAGTAATGAAAGTGGTTTTGTGAGCATTTTCCCCTTTTACTTTGATTCTTTCGTAACTGAACAAACTGTCAAGTAAGGGCCCTAACTGTGACTCTACAACCTATTGCAAAATCATTTCCATATTGAGCAGGGGGAAGGGATTTCTCATAATCTGTTGCTTGAAAGTTCGAAGACTAATACAAGTTATGATATTATCAGTGGTCCTTGAGGCCGATTCCCAATTTGAAACCCACTCAGGGTGGTTTGAAAAAAACAATCCATCCCTTAAGAGATCTCTCAACTCCCTTCGAAAGGGTGCTTCCAGTGAAGATTTAACAAGTTGTCATTTTTGCCTAGCTAATTTCACAATATGTTGAACAAGACTAGGATCAAAACCACAAATATCCTCATAAGACCAAGAAAAAACCTTTTGAGATTCACCGAGTAACCTGGTGGACCCCATCTCTTCTTCATCAAAACATTGGATATTTGTTTTAACATTCATTGAAAATCCATCTGTCCTAATGTTTAGGAGGGTGGTTTCAACCACCTTCTTTCGTAATTCCTCTTCTTTGTGTTTTTCTTTATTGCCTACAACACTCAATGAAAATGAACTCTTAAGAGGAGTCAAGCCTTCAGGGATCTTATTATTTTCTATGGATATAATCTCCTCAGGTTCAAGACAGTGATTTTGAATGACAACACAAATGCTCTCATTGTTAGGGAGGGCCTTCCAAGAGATTGCATTTTCAGGAATATATGAACGATGTAGAGATTGAAAAGCACAATCAGGCCTGTGAGGAAAAATTTGTTGATTAGAAGAGGCTGAAAAGATAGCTAGCCGATCTACCATTGAATTCAACTCCTTCTTAACATGAGTGATGTTGAAAAATAGAAGGTTCAAGAAAAGCTCCCAAACAATTTGGGAGTATCATTCCATCAGCTTGTTTCTAGGAGAGCACATCTTACGTATCAGGTTCACAACAAGCTCGAAATTTCCAAAAATTGAAAGGTGACCACAACCAAGATTAAGGGCGTTCTCAATGCCTAATAATAAATCTTTGAAATCAATGACATTGTTGGTACAAGAAGACTCCAACTTGTATGACAGAATATGAATTTTTTCTATAGGGGAAACCAAGATAATACCAACTCCATTTCCTTCATTAGAGTGTGAGCCATCAAAGTGCATATACCATACATCATCATCTAAATCAATTATTTCCAAAGGAATATTGTCCTCTTCAGAAAATATGGAATACACTCCTAGGTCTTCTTCGATATAATTACTCTAGTTTGTGGAACACTCTCTATGTAGGGTGAAATTATTCCCTCTCTAAAGACTATAATATTCTTGCCATTCCGAGGAATGGATAAATAGGTCTCATCGAGCGAGAGGTATCCACCTATTAAGGCTTTCCAATCTCTCCCCAAGATAATTGAGTAGTTTCTTACATGCATATTAATTACCTAAATGTTGAGGGTTGTCCTTATCTTAGGATGATCACATAAAACCAAGGTTACATCCTTAATCTCGCCTATGGTTTTTTGTTGTAGACTATTATAGGAGAGCATGCTTTTGGCATTTTCATTTTTACAAGACAAGCCTAGCTCTTCCATAACAATCTTTGACATCACACTTCGTCCTAAACCACCATCGATGAGGCAACAATGGGCAATATTATCCATAATATTTACAGAAATATAAAAAGGGGGATTTTTTATACGGTATCTAAAGTTATGTACACCTAATTTATTTATAGAAGAACCCTCTTCGTTTACCTCTTCAGAAAAGATTGGCTACAACATAAGATTTTCCTTCCATAAATTATTTCAAATACATCTGTTGTTCAGGGATGACAACCATGTCTAAGAGGATTGCATCTGCCTTGATGTTGGCCAATCGATTCAAGACATTGTATTTGGAAGAGGGAAGAGGGGGAGTGATTCTTTGACTCTTAGGAATTTTAGGAACCTGGGGTGTAGAAGCGGCTGAGGATGAGCTCGGGCTAGAAGAACTGTGAGGAGGGACAAAGTTTCCCTTGGGAGCATAAGCCTTGTTCCTATTATTGATCACCATAACATCTTCCGGTTCTATGAAATCTAGGACAACGATAGTAGCTTCTAGTCTTTTACCAAAGATCTTATCTCTGAAAATTTCTTTAGAATGAAAATTTATTTCAACCGGATTTCTAAAGGGGGTTGCAGAAGAGGATGAAGCTCCAGGGGTGAGAGGGTGGAAAGTACCCTTCCACTCAAATGATATCATACAATTTTTGATATCTTGTACTAGTTGTAAGAGAGCAGGCATGTATGTCTGTCTAATTGATTCTGCCTGGGGCAGACCAATTCTTTCAAGTTGTTCTTCATATTCTGAGCAAGTATGTAGAGAGGAATCGAGGTTATCAATGGCATTTTCCTCAATCCTATGATGATAGGGAGAAGGAAATGCATTGTAGTAATGCATGAAAGCGGCTTGGTTATGGGGGTGTATGAGTTCAGGGATTTGATTGTACAACTTGGTGAAACATAAGTTGAAATACTTGATGGTCTCACCATCCTTATAGGTGACATTATTGTATTCCCTTAACTTCTCGGCAGGGATTTTGGATTTCCCATAAGTAGATCAGAAACAATATATTAAATCATCCCAAATAGATACAATCTTAGGAGGAATATCATAGAATTCAACCTTCCCTTCCCTTCCAAGGAATTGACAAACAAGAGCATGCAACTGTCATTGTCGTTGGCCCCTATGTTATGACAAGCATTAGAAAATGCCACCAGGTGTTCATTTGTACTGACAGTGTTATTTCCTGAAAACTTAGGCAAATTCTCTTTAAACTTTGGAAGTGGACGAGTGGCAGGTGCTAAGTTAAGAGGAGAGGACACATGCCACGGTGTGGTGGTGGCGTCTTCTTCGAACTGAAAAAGCCCATACTTTTTAATGACTTTGGTGGGGTTTGTGGTAGATTGGACAAGGATATGGTGGCTATATAAGCTACCAATCACTGATGACGATGAATATTGAGAAAATGAAGCACTTCCAGTGCCACCAGAGCCTCCACTAGATGTCATCCTATGGGTGATAGGTGAGGGAAAGAAAGACGAGCTGGATGAATTAGATAAAGTTCTCCTTAGAGAACTTTGTTGGGTAGATAACACAATGTTTCTTCTTCCTATTTCAGCAATAGGATTTATTTCAGGTGACAAGCCTCTTCTTCTTATAGAAGCACGAGAATCTAATGACATGACAGAAAGGCCAAAAATGAAGAAACAAAAGGCTCTTGTTGATTTCTAGGTTGTCTACGTCTAGCTTCCAATTGTTCTTGAATACTAATATCTCGTTCAATCGCTACCCAAGAACGGTTAAGCTCAGCACAGGTCTTGTCTGTGTCTAAAATAGTATGAAACAAGTTCAAAGCAATGTTGGTCTGGTCTTGGAGACCGGGCTCAAGATTGGGCTACCTTGCAACAGGAACAGTCATTAATAGTAAAACAGTCAAAGAATCAATTTCAGAAAAGAAAGATGTATCGATGAAAATTGAATATAAAAAATTAATCGGAGAGATATCAAGGATCTCCTCGGTATGGTCGCCAAATAAATGTTGAGGAAAAGATATGAATTGATCTTACTCAAGCATTTTCAGATTTTTCGTGGCTAAAGAAAAATAAATGGGAATATCACCCTATGTTTATAGCCAACAAAAATAGCATCCTAACTCACAAGTATTAATTACAAGTGCTTAGACTAGTCTTTTATCAACAAAAACCTTGTTGGAAATTTATTTTTTATGTAATTTTCTGAACATATCAGTTGCTGAAATAAATGTAAAGATAGACGAAAAGTCACCAATATGATAATCAAGACAGATGATACATAAATAAATCCTTTATTTCATTCAAATTCACCAAAGAATCATTTTCTTTACAAAATCTCATGCAGAAATTTTGGACCAAAGTAAAACTTAGACATCCCCGATAGAACATACAAATGGACCTCTGACAGAAAACTAAAACTGAATTCTAAAATCTGGATCATCTTGCCATAGATCTTTGCCCACTTGCCTCTCCACAATAGCCTTTGTCAGTCATGAAAATTAATTCACAAACAGACAAATCTACATAGACTATCAAAGCTAGATCAACACCTATGAAAAACAAGTGTCTGAATGATGTGATTCATCCCTGAATATTGTTGTCTACGATAAGACCCTTCTATCATAAAAGAGAATTAGGCTTGTGATGAATAATGAATGAATGAAAACTGAATTATCTCAACATAAACTCAAAGAGCAAACCTTAGTATGCTTCAGCTTATATCCTCCACTTGTTCCTCCCTTTCCTCTTGCTTTTAACAAATTAGAATTGGTTGAAGTAGTTGAACCAGCTAATTAGTTAAGTTAATTAAAGACTCAACTAACTTTAGTTAGGGGGGAGAGTAATAATTAAAATAAGGGTTATAAATAAATAATAACTAGTAGGTGGGACCTCTTGTGACTCCCTTTTGTTCATAACAATCATAACAATCATAACATAACCATTAGCTAAGTAAAACACACCTCCTTGTGTCTCCCATCAACATATTCACTTTTGGCAATTTAAGCTCATGAAATTTGAAATTATTTTCAAAAATATTACTCATATATCCAAAATAAATCATGTTGTCCAAAATTTCCTGAAGTCAACAGTGATCAACAATGGATAAAAATAAAAACTCAAAAGCCATATTTTCCAGTCTGTGATGCAACCCTTCCTTGATTGTTGTTGTCACCTCTTGATTTTCCTGGATTTTCATTTGGTTGTGTAGAGCCTTTAGGCCTAATCTCGATGATCACATGGGAACAATCATCCCTCAAATGCATCCAGGAAGACACGGATTTGTTAGATCCATTGGAGGGCGAGGAAGGGGCAGCAATGGCTTTTCCTTTATCAAGGGCATGGTGGGCCTCAATTTTCAATCTCTTGCTGCCATGGGAGGATTTCACTGGCGAGTGATTAGGGGTAGTTGGACAATTGGGTTAATAGGCGAAGGAGCAGGCAAACACAAGCTGGGCCAGCCACGATGTTGGGAGAATGTCGGGTGGACAATCTCCTTCCATCCGTCATTTTCAGGGACCTTGGGTTGTAATGAGAAATGAGGAGGTACGGGGATACCGGGGGATTTCGGGGCTTGGAAGGGAGGCATTTCAGGCCTAGGTTCAACTATTCCCTGCCTAATCCAATTGAAGAATCCAGCATGAAACAATTGGCTGAGCTCTTGTGACTCATCGTCAAAATGTATGGAGAACCTGGGCCTTCTTGGGCCTCTGTTCCAATTACCTCTACCTCTGTTTCCTCGACCATGGCTACCTCGACTGAAAAAACTCATTCTGCATGTGTGATTGATTAGCAAATAGTCTTTTAAATAACCATACATGACAAATCTTAAAAATATGAAATAGATTTGGCTTAGCAATGTATCAGAATCATGCAATCCAATCCATACAAATTGTTTTACTGTTAATCAATGAGAAGGGGGTGAAAATGGTTCTGGGATATGTGAGGGGTTTGTATTGAGCGACAATATGATATAATGAGGGGGAAAAACACATGGTCACTTCTCAATGACAACAAAAATCAACTGAAAAGAAAAACAATAAAACATTAATGTAATCCACACAAGACACTGCCTTATCACCAAAATTATCTTTATTGTAATCAATCTCAGAACAAGGAGTGAAAAAAAATGAAATGGGAAGGTGATGGGATTTGTAAATAGTGGAAAATTAAATCATGGAAGGGAAGAAAAACGATCATTGTTCATGAAATTAATTAAGTGATCCATAAAATATTATGCGAAAAGAGATGCACCAACCAACAATCATTGCGACCAAATAACAATTTAAGTGCATTTAACTAGTTCATTGTTCATAATCAAATATCCAACACAATGCCACCACAAGACAATATGTATTCCACACAATTTGCAAGGGGTTTTGTTCCTTTCATTTACATCTTATAACAATTTCCAAACAGTAATCATTCCACTATGTTAACCATTAAAATCAACCACTTCCCATTCATTACTCCAATCAACAAATATACTCAAAGTCATGTTTCCAAAATTAACAATGAAGTCACACTATCACTGTAATCAGGCCTATCATTTAAATGCAATGATATTCATTAACATATATATATGAAGTAAACCCAATACTCTGGATTAAATTGCAAAATCCGAATTGATATTTAAACATACAACCAACAGCCACCATTTGGACACATGCTATGCACATGGTAATTCACCCAGGCCATGTAATTCTTCCATTGTAAAAAAAAAAAAAAATTCGATGTGACTTAAAAATATGGGCCATCCATCCAACACGATGAGGTATCAACAACATGCTTAAAACTATGTGGGTATCCCTGAATGTGAAACCCAAGTTATCCATATCATACACAGTGTGTAGTCACCAAAACACTACGATGCAATAAATCCATTTAACAAAATCAAACACACGGTCACAGTAATAACTCAATCCATTGTGTTGATTCATCAATCTAACACAATATTACTTCGATTTAGTCCAATTGTAATCAACTATGTTGTGAAAAATCAGGCTTATACAATTGAACAATCATAATCATAAGGATACAATGGATATAGTTTCAACAATCATTCGGTTCAATAATCATTCGGCCCCAAAAGAAATCCACAATTACCATGATCATTATTTCACTGTGAAAAAACACCATACACACAACG
The DNA here is from genome assembly GCA_032191745.1 of Picea mariana. Lineage (NCBI taxonomy): Eukaryota > Viridiplantae > Streptophyta > Pinopsida > Pinales > Pinaceae > Picea > Picea mariana. Next base: position 55,151 of record JASDQU010712874.1, read on the forward strand.
CGGCTTGTGTGAGCAACATCAAGCATTTGTAACCAATGCCAGCTAAACATCCAAACAATCCTTAGTGAAAAAATAAAAGTGATTGTGTATCAACCAACCAATTTTCCATTGTTGTAAAATCAATCAACCTAACAAGTTGTGGAAACCACGCATACCCATGCATCAATTCAAATTAGGGCGGAGACCTTCTCCATAAAACAATACTGAGTGATTAAATATAAGGAGAGCAACTGTGTAATTTGATTTGTGCCAATAACAATGCAGGATTTGTCATCATTATCATAGAAGTAGTAACTAAATGCCAAACCAATACGACTGTCATATGACCAACTGGGAAAGTATGTTTTCAAAGTAATTGACCATGCATTCAATCCCCAATAACCCATAGCAAACTTGATAGACCTGACAGTCTTCTCTATAAAACTTCATACTATGGGGTAAAGGTTTGTTCTGTAGTGGACACAAGGAGAGCAGAGCCAATTCCTTGTAGTGGTGAAAACTCTGAGGCCAATGGTGTACACACACAAAGAGACATGATTCATTCGTGGACAGGAAACAATCCATGGCTGGGGTCCATAACAAAAAAAGTGAGGCTCCCATTTGGCCTGGAAATATTATTTAACGTACGCGGGGTATAACCCTTGTGTTATTTGTTCAAATTACCATAGTACTGAAGTGAAGATAGGGCCAAGTTAAGAACAGAACACCCATTTCGTGACCCTTAGTGGTGGAATCAACAAATGCCCAAGTGAACAAAACACAGTGATGTAGGAAACCTCCAACCACTAAACCCATAAAAGCCAAAGAATTGGCATAGCTGCGAACACGTGAGGGCAGCCAGCTGACCCAAGACTAACAAAACCCTCCAACTAAACCAGAAGGGATAACAAAGAGCTAGCACCTAGGATGACCAATAACTTCTACGAACTCAATATTATTGCAGGAAGAACCATTCATTTCAAGAACACAATTTTACACAGTTGCAATACTTAGGAAAACATAAACCAATACACCTGATCCATTAATCATTTCATAACCAAAGAAGAGTCAAGAATGGCCAAAAAAAGGACATACTTATAATCGAATCCCTTAAAATGCAAGTTGGTCGAGTGGTTCCTCTCTGCTAAGAAATCATAGCATAACCACATCAACAAGATCGAACAATATCCCGACTAGGGTGGCGGCTAACGGGAGGAGTAAAGGTGATGTGCAGTAAATGCACGTCGCCTCCTCCCACAATGCATTAATTCATTAGTACATGCCAATGAGTTCTTCATTAACACCATCAATCAACCCATGTATCGAAACCATCACCCATTAAAACCAACAACGTGGCCATATCACCTTTCTAACTCATGCCATAACATAATTCCACCAAGTTCCATATAGTTCAACAATTCGCATAACCATTAGCACTATTACCTTGCCAAATGCGCCACCAATATTTTATACCATACGCGTATTAACCATATAACTCAATCACAATTGCATAACCATTTAATTTGCTAGCTAGGATTTAACAATAATCATTAATTCTTTCATGCATGTATTCACAGGATAGCTTAAAATTCTTCCCCTTTGCAATTGTTTTTCATTTCCTTCCAATTGTTCGCATGTAGTATAGTAAAATTTCAGTATTAGATTCCTTTTCTTTTACACTTGTTATACTATTTTTTCCTTTCTCATACCTTCCCTTGTAATTTCACTAACATGTTTGTTGTGCAGGTGTGATAAGAACAGATAGCAATGATATTAATGAAAAGCATAGGTTGTAGTAACATAAGGAATCAACACCTCATAAGCTCAAATCATAACCAATAACAACAAGATCTCATCAACCATGTAAGTTGTGTTGCACATCATCACAACATAAAAAAATGAACAGATCTAATCTTCAATAGTTCAAGGGGGTCCCACCTACTAGTATTATTTAGTTTTTATAATAATAGGCTTTAGCAACACTTTGCGGGAGAAACTTCGTTGACGTTTTCAATCGTCAACATACTGGCGAATCCACAGGGAAATTTGTTTTCAATGGATTTAGAACTCATGACTCATGGTTTCGTGGACCAAAACAACAGGCCAAGAAGCTATAACTCGGATGATTATGCAACATGGGGAAGTGAGCGGATTTAATGGAAAGATGACCGGGAATTTGGGAATAATTCATGAAAAGTATTAAGTATGAGGGGTTTTTACCACTATATGCATAATCATTCCACTGGAATATGCTCTTAAATTTCAAGGAGGAAAAATTATAGACTTTCTCTTAAGACCTCAATGGACGAAGAAATGGCAAGAAGAAGTGGGAAATAACCAATTCCTTTACAAGACAGCAGTGGAAATATATAACAATTTCAAGGGTCCTTCAAAGGAAATATCATAACAGTTGTGAAAGCTTGATTGTTATTGACTAACAATGCTTCACGGGAGTGTCACTGTGGTAGAATTGATCCAACATCCTATCTTTACCAAACACTAAAAGACGATAAGGAAAAAAATCATAACAGAAGTAATCATGCAGAAATTAAAACAATAGTAGTAAGAGACTCAATTGAAAGCAACAAGGAAATAAAACTTAATTCAGAAGGCATAAATCAAGGTACTGTAAGCATAGAAAACAAGCACAAAAATTGAAAGCAGAGCTAGGCTACTATTATACAGAAATTCAATCAACATTAGGAATTTTCATGCTGGCCCCTCGCAATACTTCAAGTGAGGATGGTTAATGTTGTAGGAAAACAATTGTCTCTGTAATTTCCTTAAAATGTATGAGTTAGTGTCCAAGACAAAAGTGATTTGGAAGGGACCCAACACTTGAAATTCTGATGTAATTATCAGCCCTTTGGCGCACATGATTAATCATCAAGATAAGCATGGAGACTGACTAATGCATTGAAATTTGTGTGTATAGGCCCTTTAAAGGAGGTACTTGTTAATGTTTAAGCCATTATTATAGTTCTTTGCATTTCAATAGATAATAGCAACATAAGATAAGATCACTGAGAAATACACAATCACAAGAGACACAACATTTATCCTGGGAAACCCTCTAGGGGAAGAAAACCCAGCAAAACTTCTTATTATAGATAGCCACTACAATGCCAAGAGATAACTCAAGCTAATACAGAAGATCCTCTCCCAAAAGATGCGCCACTCTCTCTCTCTCTTCTCCAACTGCAATTTTGAAACTTGTCTCTCAATGAGAAAGTGAGGTGTGTGTCTAAGTGAGGTGCTAGCCTCCTTATTTATACAAATCTGGCACGTGTAAAGTGTCTCTTCACTAGCAAGGACGACTTCTCAAACTGGGTGGTTATAACCACCTTTATTATATTTTGGGGCCTCTTAAATATATTATGGGGTCGACTTCTTCTTTTGCCTATTACAATTACATTATGACCAATCCGAAAAAGTGGATTTGGTCCTTTTACAATAGCCGACATGATCAATCCACAATGGGGATTGATCCAATGAATAATAT